>JAVQJL010056266.1:0-47604 GCA_036024295.1 Nannoperca obscura
TTGTTTTTCTCTAAATAGCTCTCTCTCTCTCTCTCTCTCTCTCTCTCTCTCTCTCTCTCTCTCTCTCTCTCTCTCTCTCTCTCTCTCTCTCTCTCTCTCTCTCCAGGCTAGTAACAGGAGGAATTCCTCCAGGTCATTACACTTATATCTTTGTGGATGAGGCAGGCCAGGCTGCAGAAACGGAGTGTATCATCCCTATAGCAGGTGACGAACAGGTTCAGCTTGTTTAGCAGTGTTTGATGTTCTGCATTGCGTGGACCCTTAATGTTTCGGTATTTGCTCCACAGGTTTAATGAAACTACAGAGATGCCAGGTAGTGCTGGCTGGAGACCCTAAACAGTTAGGCCCCATCATCACATCCAGAATGGCTGGGAAACATGGCATGGGTGAGCACATATTTGATATAAATATGTGGAATCCCTGTTTTAATGCAAAATCTGAAAATAATAGTAAAATTTGAAGATCGATTGAGCTACTAACTCAACAGATCTTGAACTTTCACTTCTAAATGCTGCTTATTATTGCCTCTACCTAAAGAAGTTTACTCTGTGCAGGTGTGTCCCTGTTGGAGCGTCTGATGAGGGACATCAACCTTTACAAGTCACACGAGACACAAGGGTTCAACAACCGCTTTGTCACCAAACTACTGAGGAACTACAGGTGTGGTAGCGGCGATGCTTAAATTTGCTGCTTTATCTTCTCATAGTGTTACTTTTAAACCACTCGCTGATAACTCCTTCCATTTGCCCGTGCTTTGCCTAAACCTGTCCCTTCATCATATTTTTTCATTGGTCTACTCTCTCTCTCAGGTCCCATCCTGCGATTCTAAAAATTCCCAATGAGCTCTTTTATAAAGGAGAACTTCGGCCCTTTGCTCATAAAGAGAAATGCAGTTCATACTGCAAATGGGAACGCCTGCCCAAGAAAGTAATGTAGACACACACACACACACACACACACACACATGCATATTCTCTCTCCCTCTTCCTACCTTTATTCTCATTTATCTTTCGGTGTCTCAGGGTTTCCCTTTGATCTTCCACGGAGTGGCAGGTAATGATGAACGTGACACCGACAGTCCCTCTGTTTACAACATGGCAGAGGTGGAGGTGTTGAAGGAATACTTAAAATCCCTTATAGACCATCTTCACAAAAAGGGTGTGACCAAAATTGAACCAAGAGAAATTGGCATCATTGCCCCGTACAGAAAACAAGTGAGTGTGTTATTAAAATAATCACACTTTTTGGTATATATGCTGGGAAAGCAACTTTCATTCATTTGATTGAATGGGTTTCATATTGGAGCCCAATATTCAGTTCCCATAAAATAAATATCGATGCAATCTTAAGGGTAGAGGAACCTTGTAAAAAAAATTATTATAAATATAAACTATTGTGTGTCGAAAGGTGGAGAAAATAAAGAACGCCCTTCAGATGGACAAAGATCTTATGAAGGAAAACTTGGAGAACGTATTGGTAAGGAGACAGAAAGTGATTGTATGTCTGTTGCAGGGAGATTTGGGAACTGCATTAACAGCCCTCACATTTCTATTTCTCATAGGTTGGTTCCGTGGAGCAGTTTCAGGGTAAAGAGTTCAACGTGATTCTGATGTCTACAGTGCGCAGCAATCCCAAACTGACTGCGCACAAGCAGCGATTCACTCTAGGCTTTGTTGATAATGAAAAGGTGAGAAACATTATACAAACATACAATAACTCAAGAACAATATATTTGTGCAGGATCATCACAATGAATGGCATGCTCCTTTTTAGCATTTTGAGCACCTTGCTACAAACACTTCCACATAATGAGAAGAAATTGAAATGGACATTTTCATGAAGCTACTGACGATTACTCGTTAATACATGCACAAGCACACTCTCTTCTCAGAGGTTCAACGTGGCAATAACCCGAGCACGAGCCTTACTGATTGTGGTTGGAGACCCAAGAGCTTTGACAACTGACCACATCTGGAACAAGTAAGGCTATAAGCCCTCATCAGTCTAATTCTCTTTCAGTGGAGAAGGATGAGTTGGACAAATACATATCGACCTACCTACATGCCTCATACACTGACCTCTCTTTATAGATTCATCCACTACTGCTTCAAAGAAGGAGGTTACCGTGGCATTACAGTCTCTGATGCAGAGGAAGAGGACGATACATTGACTAATGTACAATTACTGAGCCTCTGGTAATATGCTCACACATACTAACACACTTCATAGTGTATGTCTGTCATTGTCTAAACATTGTCTTGAAGACTAAGGAATGTTTGGGTTATTTCTCCACCTTTTATTCAGCAACAGCTGGACCCCTGTTGATGGAACAAACAGACCTCGCAGAGGCCCCAGTATTTAACATTTTAAAAAAGCATGAATAAAGAACTGCATGAGAAACTGAGAACTAAGTGTCATAAATGTCGTATTACTCAGGGCAGACACAAGGTTGAAATGTCCAAAAATAATTTGTTCTACAATTGTGTTTTATTTAAATTCTACAAATATTTTGAATGGTACAGAAATAGAATAAGAATGATACGTTTCTTATTAGACTGACTTGTGAGTGTGACTGTGAGTCTCTCCTATCTAACAAATCTACCAACATCATTAGTGAGTTATGTTAAACTGAGCTATAGGTAAGTATTTCATTTTGTTTAGACTAACCTAATGGGAACAAGATTGTCTCAAACTTAGTCACAGAAAAATACACTCATTTGCCACCCAACCCATAGCCTGCTTTTGACCTCTGAATCACTGCCCACATCTCAGATTTGTTTCAAGAATTCAAATTAATAATGCAATTCAGGCTGATTATCAAGTTTCCCAAGTCAATTTCAAAGATAAGAGCTATGTTTTAACAGAAACAATCAGTGACACCTGCTGACAACTAACAAACAGAGTAAAACATTAACTCACTTTATGGTTTGCTAAGAAATGTCTTAGAGCAAGAAATGAAAGGGGGATAGCATATAATAATTGCTGTAGAAACCCAAGTCAGCTTCAGTCCAATGGGTTTCATTTTCAGTTGCCATTTTACTCCCTGAAACAATGACACGACAAACTTTTTTTTTATTGGACTCCATACAGGCTTGTAGGATTTTCCCACTTTTATCTGTCTAATACTCTAACGAGCCTACTAAGAAACGGTGGCTGCCTGTCTGACAATAAATCTGCAAATGTCAGTCCTCTCTGGAACTTTCCTGGTGCATAGTCTGAGAATAGATAATTTCCCTGGGAAATGGGAGAACAAGATTTGTGACACTACTGGCTGTTCTGCCCCACCATCCAGGCCTCATCAACCCATGTGCTCAGTAGGACACAGCCCTGGCCAGCTGTCAAAGGGAGAAGTAGCAACAAATCTCCCCAACAACCAAGTGTAGCACCACTGCTGCTGGACCCTGGTTCTTTGTCAGACGACCTGGATGACTTCTCATCCTCGGAGCAGGCTAATGACTGGGTCTCAAACTCTGATCATGGGTAATTTTGCTGTTAAAGATGTAAAACGGCATCAAAACTACCATCAAAAACATCTCTTTCCCCAGGATATGGTCTGTGACATGACAGAAAGAATCCTACATATTCTGGCTGCAACCCATTTCACTTCTTGCATCACCCATCTGTTCTCTCTGCCATGGACAAGAGAGACAAGGGGAATCAAAACACAGATGAGACATAACACAACACTCCTGAAACCTTGAAAGAGGGCCACTTCGGCCTAAAGAGAGTATAAAACATGAAGGGCATCAGATGGCATCACATGCCAACTACTACATGTGAGGATTCACCTTCTTCACCTGCCTCTAATCCCATCCAGGTCACCCTCCTCTCCATTCTTGGAGTTCACAGGCCAGGGACAAGGACTACTTTGTTTTAATTGTGAATTACAGATATAATCGTACACAAATGAGGTTGAATGAGTTCCACGCGGCTCCATCCTCTGGCCTCTTCAACATCTACATGCTTTCACTAGCTAAGACAACAACTAAATACGGTATCACCATGTGACTGTGGTCCCATACAAGCACTGAGTAGGTGCATTGAACAAATCAGTGACTGGATGTGCCAAAGAGATCAAACTGAAATAATTGTTTTTTAAGCCCAAGAAGAACCATTAAAAGTCAGTGCTCAGCCTCAGTCCCTAACGTTTGAGACCACAAACCAGGCAAGTAGTCATGGACTCTGACCAAAATTTCAATAGCTACATCAAGAGGATTACAAAATCAGCTATCACCTAAAGAGTATATCAAGGATCCAGACCTTTCCGACCTCTCTGGAACATGTCTTCTTACTGTCCCCAGTGTCAAAACTAAACACGGAGAAGTTGCATTGAGTTCTTTTGCACCACACATCTGGAACAATCTCACAGAAAACGAGCTCTACTCCAACTTTAAGTACTTTTAAATCAGTGCTTAAGCTTTTGCAGCTGACTTTTATTAAATTAAATTTGGGGTTATGTATTTATATTTTGCACCGCAATGTAATTTTTCTCTTCTGTTTTATTTTTCTCTTTAAAATGTGTATTATTTTGTCTTTTTATATTGCCTTGTGTTTCTTTTCTTAATGTCTTGTAAAGCAAATTGAATTGTTGAAAATCTCTCTAAGACCAAACAAATGGTTATTGATTTCTGCAGGTCATCTTACACACACTATGGAAGTTTAAAACTGGGATTATCTGGTGCTGTCTGTGTTGGTCCTGCTTCACATTTTATCTCCAGTAATGAGATTTAAGGAATGTTACTCTCCATTTTAATTAATTATAAAGGCATCTTGGTTGTGTGTGTGTATAGTATATTACGGACCATTATTTGGCCCTCCTCTTCATATGAATTTAAACCTCCCTAGTTGATGGGAATATGTGAACATGCAGAAACATAACTCTACAACTTTCTTTTATGTTGTGATGTTATGCTGAAAATATTGTAGGAAAATATAGTTCATGCACTGGCACTGACAATTTTTAAGAAAGTATCTGGGATGAGTTGCGGTTAGAAGAAATCTCAGGGCAAATAGGCCCAGGAGGGGGATGAAAAGCACCTAAAGTTACTGGACATTGATACAAAATTATTTTCTGGTCAAGTCAAAGGCAGGGAACAAGGAAAAGCACACCAACATCCTCAAGGCCATAAGGAGGAAACTTGCTTCAGACTCCTCAGAGGGAGGGGTAGTTTTCCCACAGTGCTAGAAGTGTATAAAAGTCTCTTCGTGAACAGACACGTGTTTGCTGTATTTGTTGATTCTTCAGTAAACTCCATTCACTTTTGAACTCTATTGGACTCAGTTGATTTCTTTCTTATACGTTTGTGACGGTGTGGTGAGGATCCGTGGAGCATCTGGCCCTTCTTCGCGATTTTCACTCCAAAATATTTCATTAATGAAAGAACAGAAGTGCTGGATTTTTCACTTTATTGTCTTTATTATTATTATTATTATTATTTATTTATTTTTTTTCACAGTAGGCAGCAAAACATGTAGATAACTACGGTAGGCTATCTCTGATGTTTGGGCGGCTGCAGTTATAACAGGCGACATGCATTATACAGGCTAAAAAAACTAGTCACGTGAAAGAAAATATGAAGGTATTAAAGCTGAGCTGTTCTCAGCATTCTGACTAACTCTCCGCAGTGAATATTACAGATCTAATTTGGTCACAGTTTCGTTTTGTTCCTTCGGCCCCTACGGTTCACACTCGATAAGTTTCGTTTCCGCGCACTGGCAGTCTGTGTGGGTGCGTCTGCTTTAAATACCCGAGCTCGACAGTCTCGGTTACTGCTTCGTATCATGCGAGACACAGAGACACCGCCCACGTGGACTGTGCCGGATTAGAAAAGGACCGCTGTCTTTGGAATTTCCTCTCGGATACAAATAACCAGTCTGTTGATTCGCTATATATCCGTATTAAGGCGAACAACTCGGACATTTTCTTGTTTGAATAACTTCGATCACATTAATCATGGTTAACGTGAAGTTGTCTGTTCGCTGCCAGATTGGACTGGACTTCTTTGAGTTTTTGAAGGAGACCGACAGATCCTCCATCACAGGCAGACTTGCAATGAGAGACATTTACAACAATGAGTTCAGGAGCAGGCGAGTTGTTATTCATGGGGAAGTTATGGGAGATCTGCGTGTTTGACAGTTAAAAAAAAAAAAAATGTTTCCGGGATTAAATGTGTTTGTGTTTATTTTAGGAATAAATTGACCAAAGACCCAAACTTTGGTTCAGTCCTCTATGCCCTGAAAATGTCAAACAAAATAACAAGACGAGGAGACACTATTCACTTCAAGTCCACGGTAGGCCTATGCATCTCCATATTATATTTGAAGCATCTAAGCCTCTTTCAGTAATCAATTTTATCCGCATTTAGCCTGCAGTGTTTGAGATATGATAATGCAGACTCGGTGTGCAATCCTTTCCTCTACAGTTTTATCAAGGGTGTCACTGTAATGGAAAATTGTAATTGGTGGTAAAAAAAAAAAAATGTTGACACCAATGGAAGTTAATAATAATTATAATATAATATAATAATTTTCTCACTGTAATTAAAGTCACTTTACTTAAGCATTAACAGTTTGATTAAGCATATAAAAAGCTCATCATTCTGGTTTTTGACGTAACTTTTTAAGGTGTTTAATGGCACAATCGTCAGATACACTGTAAAAGATTTCAACAGAATTTAAAATCATTTTATTTTCAATTAAATTACAATTTTAAAAGACTATTAAAACCAACAATTATTCCACTGTAGGGTGGCTAAACCCCCAAAATGTCTTCATTTAGATCTGTAATTTACAAATGTTTTATTAGTTTATTTATTCAAAAATACAGGTCAAAGTCTACTAAATATCTGAGCACTGTAAATAACTGTGAGGTGTGGTGAGGCGCCTTCTTGAACTGGTGATCACATGGTGGATCAGTTATTTATTTCATATTAAGTCATTATTTAATGTTAGGGGGAAATGTTGAAGATATGAAGCTGAGTTTTCAGAAGCTTTAAAAATTGTGCAAACAGATTTAATGTTTTAAAGCAACAACATTCAGAAGCAAAGATTTTGCAGAATCGCTGCCTGAGGACTGGGTGGTGTGACTTTCTCAGAAACATAACTTCCGGTCTGAGAAAAAGCCCTTGTGAGTGCCTTAAGACAAAGCTTGCTATAAAATGTATATGCAGATTAGATATCTTTAAAAACAGGCGATGATACAGTTATTTCTGCTACTGCCAATAAAATGAAAATCATAACAGGACACTACTTGATAGGGACATTTTCCATCAGAAGATGACAGTGACATGAAGTGATCCTCTGCACAGGTCACAGCTCTTTATGAGGACCAGTGGCATTCACACAGGAGCCGTCAGCCAGAGCCTTACCGGAGTGGAGAGGCTAGTCCCGGGACAGTACAGTCCTTCGTGTCTGGAGATGAAGCAGAGACAGGAGTTCGAGCCCGAAGGAAACACGCCAGTCTTCTGATGAGCAAACTGAAGACAGACAGGTAACAGAGCCCTCATCGTGCTCTGACAAGTCTTTCCTGTGAGCATGTTAGTTTTTACCTCTGCTCATCATTACCAAAGTGCTGCAAGACCAGTTTGTCAACTCAATTAAAGAGAAGAGACACTAAGCAAAAGTAAGTTAAAAAGTCACACTCAGTAAATAAAGGGTGCTGTTTGGAGTCCAGGCCCACAGCAACAGGCTTATTTACTTATGTGGTGTGGCAAAAAGCAAACGGGACAGGAAACGCTGTGGGTGGGTCGGGTTGTAAGCAGGACCCTAGCAGGAGCTAGCTATCCTAGCTCCTGCTAGCAGGCTAACAGCAGCAGTCCACAGTGTTGTGAATCATCTTCTCATGCAGCTTCAAAAAGAGTACATTTGAAATTTAGCTCTGTGATTTAATGGTGATCTTCAAAGTTACACACCACTCGGGCTGCCTTTCAAACAGTGGATCATAACCTTTGTGGGTTTTTTTGCACCCACAGGGCTCATTTCATCTCTGACAAACATGGTATCAGCATCAGCTCCGACCATCAGTTTGAGAACGGGAAACTGTGCTTGCGTGTAGATAACTATGAGGTAATAATGTTATGAAACTGAAGCGCTCTCTGATGATCATCTGCTGAATTGGATAAAACCCATTGTTGGTCGTGGTAGTGGTGTAAAATGTGAAGCCATGTTTCTCCTTTTTCTTTTTGAAACAGTGCACGGTAAATCTGAAAGTGGAAAACACTGGAACCAAACCTGTGTATTTCACCTACTACACCCCACTGCATTGGCTCAGGTACTTCACTCTGATGGATGAGCACAAAGTGACCAAGACAAACCCTCTGCATCTACAACCAGGTAATGTAAATATCATGATGTCATATTTTGCTCAGCTGAGAGAGAATTTATGGAAACAATAAAGCACCATAAATACAATAAAACATGATTACCTGTTATCTATCCTCAGGTGACAGCTATGAAATTCAGGTTCACTTCTGCTGCAGTTTGGTTGGTTTCTATCCAGCTACACTGGCTTTTGAATTCAAACAAGACCAGCAGCCCTCCTCAGCGTTCCACATTGTGCGCTTCATTGAGGCTCAGTGTATAACTGCCTTAGGACTGGAACTTGCACCCATCACCCCCTACAAACCTCGCTCCCTCCCTGCCTGGACCCCTGAAGTTGATTACACAATTGTGGACGGACAGCGACCTGAAGGGTATGACCGTTCAACTCAACACACTGTTGAACATACAGCAAATGTAAAAATTGAAACGCTGTATGTCTCCTAGTAATGTGTCCAACCTTTCCATTCTGTCTCCTCTTACCAGGCTGTCATTGCTGCGTCTAAAAAATGTGGTCAAACTCAACATGTATCCAATGCCACTGTACATGAACCAGCTCATCAAGTCACTGAAGCAGTTTAACTCCTCTGATGCAAGGTAACAGTTTCATTTTTTAGGTCATTTTCAGCCATGGGTCAGTTGTTAAAGGATAACTCTGGGTAATACCCTCACTGATGTGTTTTGCATGTGATGTTAATGTGTTTTATATGACAGTCTTGCCAGTAGAAATTACATTTATATACAACTAATTTGCAACAGCAAATACATTTAGAGGGAAACAGAATGCGGGCTGGGTTACAGTACCATATAGCTAACATATAATGTGGGACTACTTTATGTTTTAGTAACACGTCGTTGCATGCCCTATTAGGCTCACATTGATCACAGTGGTTGTAGTGATGAAACTTATGAAACTTTTTATGGTTATATAAATATTTAACCAAAACCACATTTCTTTCCCAAACCTTAACCAAAGTGCTTTTGTTGCTTAAAACCAACCATAGACAAGACTCAGTGTACGAATTCTGGTCTCTGGTGTCATAGTCCTGCGCTTTGTATGCCCACAATCCATCCATTACATTTAAGCATTCCATAAATGGGCAAACAATTTAGTAATGTATAGATATCATTTATTGTAGAAAAGGTTAGTGTGAACACAGGCCAAAAACATACATTAATGATATAAAATAACCCATCTTCTGCTACATACATATACATACACTGCCATACAATTAGTTTCTTTTCCCTCGGTCTGTGTAGAAGGGTCTTGCTGACAAATCCCCTGAGCTGGGACAACTACTGTGACAAGTTTCAGCTGCTCCTATATCTGGAGGAGCAACAGATGGAGGTAGACATCAAGAGATACAACATCCCCAATTCTGACACAGAACAGGCCGTCATGTGCAGAGACACATTCAACAAGAAACTTCTCGTTCTGAAGGTTAATATGCGCTCGCTCATTATTCACTCACAGATTCACCCATTCCTTCACTTGTTCATTCCCTCGCTGACTTAGAGATTGGTTTTGAATAATTTGCACTAGCTACATACCTATCTGTAGTGTCTGGCAGGAGGAATAAATCAAAGAGACAAGGGCATATCATAAATACATATCATAATCCGCAGTGCAAAGAACAGTAGTAATAGCCATGCAAAGCAAGCATTAGTGATGGTTAGTGACACGACATTTAAAATACCTTCTGGCATGGACTCCACTAGACCTCTGAAGGTGGACTGTGGTATCTGATGTTAGCAGCAGATCCTCTAAGTCCTGTAAGTTGTGAGGTGGATCGGACTTGTTTGTCCAGCACATCCCATTCAAGTCAACACCTTGAACTTGTTGTCGTGTTCCTCAAACTATTCCTGAACCATTTCTGCAGTGTGGCAGGGCGCATGCTGCCTAATATCCAATCCACTGACAGGTGTGATTGTAAGGGGATAATCAATGTTCTTCACTTCACCTGTCAGTGGACATAATGTTTTGTCTGATTGGTGTATTTGCCTTCCAGGTACCTGGTGTGTCTGAGAACCGTCCGTCTGTGCTGCGAGGGGACGTGCTGCTGGCGTACCCTGTAGGAGAAACAGGGGTAAAGTACCGCGGCTACGTCCACAGCGTGCAGCTGGACAGCGTCAAACTCGGCTTCAGCTCATCGTAAGATCAAGACATCACAGTAACATACAAACATTCAGAAATAAAGAATATTGAATTCTTTGACTCATATTTAACATGTTTGCTGGTATCTGAGACTCACGCAGTTTGTCTGTGAATTGGTTTGCAGATTGCTGGATCGCTTTGTAGATAACATGAACTTCAATGTTGAGTTCACTATCAACTGCCTCACTCTGCGTCTTCAGCACAGAGCAGCAGAGCTGGCAGTTGCATACAGACTGAGAGATGTGTTGTTCCCTGCTGCACCCGCCTTCCCCTCTCCGCAAACTGAGCTTCCCAATCTCAGGTTAGGCATACTAGTATATAGACCGAATATATCTTTGTGTAAAGTGGAATGTGTTAGCTGGCTATTTTACCCTCCCTCTACAAATGAGTGAATTATGTAAATGACAGAGCTGCACATATGATCACACTTTTTAATTAAGGCTGGAAATATGGTTCTCCAAAGAAACGTAAACATCTCTGCGGGTCTATGCAGAGTAGAGATTGGTTGATCAATCTTGTGTCAGGAGGTTGATTGGAAAAGGAAAGAAAAAACATGGAAACATCCCTCAAAATCCCAATTTTATGTATGTTTTTTGCTGTGCATGTAAACATAACAGCTGTCTCTCTCTACCTGCTACTCAGCTCTGACATCATTCCTCTATCCCTCTGTCTTCCTGTCGATAGGCTGTTCGACCCAAAGCTGGAGAAAAACCCAGAGCAGTATCGGGCTGTGCAACACATTGTAGCTGGCTCGTCCAAACCCGCCCCTTACCTGGTGTTTGGCCCACCTGGAACAGGTAAAGCAAGCAGCAGCATATCACTTCTTCTTTGCTTGCAAAGCCAGAAATCCAACACGCTTGACTTTCTTCTGATGGGTTCTTTGTCTGCTCAGGGAAAACTGTGACCCTGGTGGAGGCCATCAAGCAGATAGAGAAGACCCAGTCTTCCTGCCACATCTTGGCCTGCGCCCCCTCCAACAGTGCTGCTGATCTGCTCTGCAAGAAGATTGTGGACCATGTGGGCAAGCATACAGTGTACCGCATGTACGCCACCAGCCTTGACCCACAACGTGTCCCAGATGAACTAAAGGTCAATGCAGATGCATTCAGTGAACTCTCTCAATCTCTTTGATGCAGAGAATAACTGGCATTCATTCACACATCACATCACTCATTCAGTTGGTCACAGTTCGATAATGAACCCCCCTGCGGACGTAACAATGCATAGCATGCTTATAACTTGCATGCTGCATTTCTGCTGCACGTCCTGGTGCTTTATGTTGTGTTCTTCAGTGTTTTTCTAGCCTCACTCAAGTTTGTGTACATGGACATTGTGGTACTTTCACAGGAATGTTCTAACCTGGTAGGGGAGTGTTACGAATTTCCTGCCAAAGATAAGCTGATGGAATATAAGATCATGGTTACCACCCTGTTAACCGCTGGAAGGTAGTGCAGTTTGCTCACCTGCATGACACACACAAAAGAAAGCTGCATAGCACATTATTCACATCCCGTTTAGATTCCCTGCCACCCAAAACACTATCAGTCAATCCTACAGAAGAACTACTTCTTTGCTACCATGTATGTACTCTCTGATCTCTGCAGGCTGGTCACAGGAGGCCTTCCAGCGGGTCATTTCACTCACGTGTTTGTGGACGAGGCTGGACACGCTGTGGAGACCGAGTGTTTAGTCCCATTGGCAGGTAAAAGAAAACAAACAGCAGTGTGTTTTCTGTAATTGTGTTGAATTTATTTTTTACGTGTTGACTGACTTTTGTCATCCGTGGAACAAAGGGCTGCTCGAGGCAGAGTCTGGTCAGGTTGTTCTGGCTGGAGACCCCAAGCAGCTCGGACCCATTCTCAGATCCTGTTTTGCACTGAGACACGGCATGGGTAAGTACAGATACACTCACATATACACTGTCCTTGTTTGGATTCAGATTTTAACTTAAAAACATAGTCTTGCTCTACTTGCCTGTGTATTTCTGGAGTTAAAAG
Source organism: Nannoperca obscura (assembly GCA_036024295.1). Taxonomy (NCBI): domain Eukaryota; kingdom Metazoa; phylum Chordata; class Actinopteri; order Centrarchiformes; family Percichthyidae; genus Nannoperca; species Nannoperca obscura. The sequence goes on from JAVQJL010056266.1 coordinate 12,469, forward strand.
ACTCTTCTGTCTGCAGGAGTGTCCCTCTTGGAGCGCATGATGAATAATTTCTCTCTGTACCAGAAGCATGATGGCGTGTTCGACAATTGCTTTGTTACTAAACTGCTGCACAACTACAGGTGTGGTAGTATAGATTAGGTTATAGGTCAGTCCTTGACAAGAACTACGTGTTTGATTTTTCCACATCTTCCAATCTATTTTCGTTCGTCTTTGTCCCTTTTCAGATCCCACCCTGCCATTCTGAAGATACCCAACGAGCTCTTCTATGACGGAGAGCTGCAGGTTAGCGCGGATGAAATCTTACGCAACTCCTACTGCAGATGGGAATACCTCCCGAAGATGGTAAGGATTTTTCTTTTAGCACACACATACTGTATGTGCAGAATAATCTTTTAGAAATCAAAGCATGAAAAGTGACCAATACGCCAGCAAAACATAGCCTATATATGTCTTATATAAGATCTGTCTTTGTTATTTAATGTATAATGTAGCCATTTCAATCTCAATCTATTGCTGAAACAATAACTTGATTAGTCAATTAGAAAATGGATTACTATTCTGATGACTGATTGTTTCATTCATTTTTTAAAGCAAAAATGCCAAACGTTTTGCTCTCTCAAGTGAGGATTGCTGATTTTCTCTGTTTTATGTCCATGTAAATTGATCTTGATCTTGATAAATTTAATTATAATTATTAATTATTTTACTGATTTTACTTAAAATTACATACTCCTGTGTGTGCTTAAACACACAATTAAACCTCATATTCAGAGATATGTAAGAAAACAGCCCTATAACTGACTCTGTGTATCTATACACGCTAATCAAAACCCATACAGTACTTTTTACACTTGGATTAACATTGTTAACCGTGACACATGCATTTTGTTTTTAATTCCAGATTGAATTTTATTTTACCTCACAGCAGCATAGTGTTCCAAAAAAGTTCTCCCGAAACATTTTCTTTAATACTTATATTACGAGATATAAAATATATGTCACACATCTCTCAGAACTTCCCAGTGATCTTCCATGGCGTCATGGGTGTTGATGCGCGCGAGGCCAGCAGTCCTTCATTCTTCAATGTAGCAGAGGTGGAGGTGCTGATGGACTACGTGAGGAAGCTGCTGCAATCACAAGGCAAGAGGGGCCTGGCCACCATCTCACCCAAAGACATAGGCATCATCGCCCCCTACAGGAAACAGGTCCAAATGTATTAAATTCAGCAAAAACACAATACAACAATATAACTTATTGTTTTGCAGATAACTTTGATCCAAGTGGAATTAATTATATGTAGATTAAAAGCTGGCGCTGTTTTTTCTGGGTGTCACACAGGTGCAGAAAATCCGTAGGGCCTTGGAAAAAGTTGAGCGAGAGTTTAAATTTAAGAACATGAAAGCCCTTAAGGTAACAAAATATTTCACGCTTAACTGATGTCAAACACACAGCAGAAGCAGTCTTAAGTATATATGTATACACGTGCTTCAGGTTGGTTCGGTGGAGGAGTTCCAAGGTCAGGAGAGGAGAGTGATCATGGTGTCTACAGTTCGGAGCAGCCCCGATTACGCAGAGATAGACAAACACTTCAACCTCGGCTTTGTCAAGAATGAGAAGGTATACAACACAAACACACTGTGTGTGTACACACAAAACATCATTTTGACACACTCTCTTCTAATCCAGAGATTCAACGTGGCTGTGACACGAGCTCAAGCCCTGCTGATTGTGGTGGGAAATCCCAGAGTGCTGAACACAGATTCTACCTGGGCCAAGTACGTGTCACATGACTACATCTGGTCTTTGCTGTCAGCATCCATATATTAACATTTCAGTTTCATTATAAGTTAAAGAGAGCAGTCCTTGTTAACTCTGTCGTTATTCTCCCTCCCCGCTCATCTGCAGGTTCATCCAGTACTGCCAGGATGAAGGAGGCTACACTGGTTTTATTCAAGCAGAGGAAGACGAGGATGTGGTAGAGAGACTTGCTGCCCTCTACATCAACATGGACATTCAAGGTTACAGACGCCTATCTGTACTTTCAATAGTATCGCCCTTTAAATGAACATTTTGAATTTATGTTAAAATTGTTTACCTTGCTTTCTTTCTGTGAATCTTTTCTTGACAGTGGAGACGGCAGAAAGTGTCATTCAGCAGCAGCTGGACCCCGAGTGGAGGAACGACCTGTGAGGGAAACGAGAGCCCAAACATCCATCCTGAGCACTTGAAGGGATTCATTAAGTTAATTTCTTGTTTTTTGTTAAATTACTTCACCAGATGCTTGAAACAAAAGCTTCGTACATTTGGACTGAAATTTCAGTCAGAACACTTTAATGACACCTTTGCACATTAAAGGTGCGCAACACGGCTTTCCAAACATTCCAAAATATCTCTTTGTCAGGTTATTATTCTTTTTCTTTCTATCTTTTTATTGTCAGCTATATGAACTTGACCAAAGACCACAAAGGACAGGGAGCTGATTCATGTTCAGGCTTCCTCAGTTGTCTGCCTGCACTAACACCACTTTCAGTGTCACTTGAAACCCCTGTTCAGATGCTCTTTTTGTTCAGTTAAAGATTTGAAGACTTGAATATTCAATTTTTAAATAATTTATTTTCTTTTAAAATTAATTTTACCAACCAAAAATGTGTCTCAGGTTTGCTATTTAATTGAAAATGTTCAATCATCACCACTCAGAATCATGTACATCTATGTATTGTTGTTTCACTGAAACAACTGTACCGCAGGGATCTGTCCATGTGTGAAGGGTCCAATCTATTTTTAAGTCACAATTATACAATTCAGCCGTTTTTGTATTACTATTGACCAAATTATGGAAGTTTATGGTCTATTTTGGACTGATGAGTATTTTCTAAATTAAAAAATAAAATATGAAATGGAAATGCAGTTAATATCCAAACTTCTATTATGTCATCCAAACCAAAGCTGGAAATAGGTTTGATCATTTGGTATTAAATGGCAAAAATAAGTTTAGTTTTTCATGCCATATGGAACTCAATGCAATTGCTGTTGAAACACTGGAAAAAAGTATAAATCCTTAACTCTATTGTACACTTTAAAATGGCAGTAATTGCATGTGAATTGTATAATTAATATTGGTCCTTTTTCTAAAAAGGTTATATAAACCATGTCAGAATATGAATGTAAATGCATTTGTGAAAAGCATTAAAGGAATTTGCAAGACTTTTGTGTTTAGGTTTTGTAAGAAAGTCACTGTCAGTTTTTTTTTTTAAAAAAGGGGGGAAAAAAGGTAAGCAAAACCAAACCAGTTAAGTATTACGTAGTATTTCAAAAATACTTTATTAACATGTTTGTCTCATGCAGACAGTCAACACATCCCACTCCTGTTTGTAAAGCATCATCACAATCAACATTTTCTCTGGAACTATGGCATTTGGCATTACAGACACTGGTCAGGAATTAGCCCAAGCCCGCAACATTCCGAGCTCTATCGATATGAATGTACTGGGTAAAAGAAAGATCACCACAGCTGTAGTGTATGATGGTAAGATCATTGCAGGAACCATTAAATACACTTGGTGTGTGCGCAGGACTTGTTATATATGTTCTGCATTTCTTTGCTCCAGCCATGATACAGAAGCACACACTAACTGCATCAGAGGGCTGCATGTAAGAAGACAAGGTGGTTTGATGATCACTTGTTGATGAGAATACGCGTCTGTGTGAATGACTTAAGTTCAATTTGTGGTTGTGGCCACTGACAAAGTTGCTCTCTGGCTTTCCATCTCAATTCTGTTGTAATATCTTGTTTAAATCTCCTGTGAACAGCACTTTTATGACGCAAAAAAAACCCCAACTAATTTACCGTTTAAGCTTTGGGCCCAAAGACACCACAGTTGTTCCCAGACACACACTCTGCTTATCAGTTTTTGACCAAACACTGGCTACGCACTCAGGTATGCTTATTTTTCCAATCACATTTCAAGAAATGCCCTGTGTATGTCAAATAAAGGCCTATTACACACCAACAAAGGCCCAAATTTCAAATAGTGAAGAGGGCTACTGATCTGGTGAGCCAAACTGAGGAGATGGCACACTGTTAAAAACCATCTGAGCAGTCAGTTAGACATTTTTATTTCTGAAATCAACAGTACAGAGTTCAGACAGGAGGCACGGCCTGTTTGGTGAAGGCGTTGGGGACGTCTCGATAGAGGCAAGTCTCGATAGAGACTAGTCTGTCAGAGCCGGTGTGAGCGTGACTGAGAGAATTGTGTCCATAACAATAGACCACTGTCTCCAGTGCCAGTTTAAGCTATCGCCATGGGAGAGAGACAGTTCTCCCCATAAATCTAGGGAGAACAGAGCTCTGCTGGCTCAGCACTTGGTGAAATAGGACTTTAAGGGCATAAAATTAATAGTGGTATGAGAAATAGGTGGATTGTGACTAAAGCTGATGTAGAAAAAAAAAGACTGAGTGGGAAGTGCAGGTTCATGAGAATAAGGGAATACATACTAATTAAAGCAAATCTACGTCTGCCACTGGCAACCGTGAGCTGAGGACAAGACAGTCAGTGTGCACCCTTCTCTGTAAACAATCATAACAGAGGCAGACGCATGATATATTTGTAAAGTATATGCACATATAAATACAAACATACATTCAAATAACAGAAAGGGGAAGGTCCTTCACACAAACAGGCTGGTATTCTGGTGGGGGGAAAACTAAACAGCAAACAAACAGAAAACAAAACTGACAGCTTGTAAGTAGCAGAGTATATAGTTTTAAAATAAAATTAAAAAGCTGATTTGTTTTGCTTTTAAACAGGCGTGTCAGTCTTTCATATTCTCCTGTGGCATATCTGCATCTGTGAAGCAAGTATTGTCCACGGAAGCCAGGTTTGTCTAAGTTTGCGCTGCGTGTAAGGTGGGAGTCCTCCCTCAGCTGCTGATTGGCCAACAATCTCTGTCCCGTCACAGCAGCTGGCAGCCGCCCCTCTTCTTGCGCTTGCGGACCTGCAGTGCTGCTCTGGTGGCCATCTCAAACACCTCCCGCACGCCTTCCTTGGTCTTGGCGGAGCACTCCAGGTAGCCAAAGGCACTGATGCGGTTGGCCATGTCTCTGCCCTCCTCAGACTTAACCGGCTCCTGGAGGTTTAATGGACAGACAGCGGGGTTAAAAAACGACACCGTGGGTTTAGAAATGAAACGCGGGGATCAGTTTGGGTACACACCTGTTTCATCTTGGCCAGCTCCCTGCGTGTGTGGTCATCATTCCTGAGATCTTTCTTGTTACCCACGAGAATGATTGGGACGTTGGGACAAAAGTGTTTCACTTCAGGCGTCCACTTCTCAGGAATGTTCTCTACAAGAATAAAAAAAAAAACATGCACATTAAATTCCGGACTTTTCACCATATAAGGGCAGTTGGGAGAGGCCTTGTGGTTTCCCTTGCGACAGTACAGACATAAACATCCGAGAGACCAGTGACTCCTCCCTGATACATGGTCGAGTCTGCGAGCCAAAATCTGCGCTGTCTAGGAGATGCCATGCAGTGATAAAGTGGGCACAACATCTGTGGCACTGCCCATTTCAACAAACTGTGAGAGACATGAAGATATTTTTATTCATTTGATTTGGTTTTTGAGGGCCAAGAACGCTTAGATCCTAGCATTGCTTTTAAATTCTAAAAAAACTGGGACACAACTATTTTCTAAAATGTTACCTATAGTTTTCGCCCTATCGGGTAAGCGCTGTAACCAGCCTTACCTAAACTGTCGGGGCTGTCTATGGAGAAGCACATGAGGATAACGTCTGTGTCTGGGTAGGAGAGAGGCCTCAGTCGGTCATAGTCTTCTTGACCGGCTGTATCCCACAATGCCAACTCCACCTGAGAAAGAGGAAGAAAAATAACAAAGTAAGTGACGCTAGCATAGAGCTAGAGGTAGAATATTCCCATTCATTGTCAACAGGATGAAGAGAGGGGGAAAGTGAACATAGACAAGGAGAATATGGGCAGAATAATTGGAAAGAGGAAGGGGGGAAAAAGGATTTAACACAATTACTTCCTCCCAGATGTGGAGATGTCTCCCACAGGCTTTTCTAAGGATGTTAATCAAACGGTTAGCAGTCCCCGTGTGCCCGACCTGCTCTAGATAAAACCCAATACCCAGCAAATAATCATTTGTTTGACCTCAACCGTATTGTGAGCAGAAATAAAAGGCTCTTTAATGACTGCGGTAATCTTATCCTGCCGATTTTATTCTACAGTAACCTCACCCACATTACAATCAGCTGGAAAACTGTGCCCAATACAGCTGAGAATGGGGTCATAAATGTCCCTCAGAGACAAATCACTGACAAACTTTTCTGACGTGTCACTTCACTCATGTCTCGTTTTACTGGCTACCCCACACTGCCTTCCAGCATAGACGGGCATTTTCCATAGTATAGGAGACAGCGGGCTGAGCTGCACCACATCTGTCTGGGAAAGTGAGCAACACCACACTACGACAAAGCTGTGTCCATTTCCTTTTTACCACTAGGTGTCTCTCAGGAGCCTCATATGTAGTTTATTCTCCCACCTGCCTGCCTGAACTCAACCTTCTTTTTTTCTTAGTTGTTATAACCACAACTAAATGTAATCAAAGAATGAAGAAGGGGCAGCTGTAAGTTGAACAGGAACACTGACTTGTTACGCAATATATCACCACACCAACAGATTGTTTTTATTTTTATTTTATCTATATAGCTGAGAGGATTGGAGCACAGTCAACTTTGTATTACTCAGCACAGGAAACAGGAACAGGAAATGGGACATAACTTATGATGTATGGGGGATTCATCACTGGTCAGGAAGGTGGCACTGACCCATTTCTTGTTGTTGGCTGGAGGTCTGCTGCTTTATAACAATGAAAGGACCCTCGTCCTTGATGGCACGTGGTTCTCAACCACCAGGGTCAACGATCTGACACTACAGCAGCAGGTTTAGACTGCTGGATGTTTCTAATAACCAGGGGTGGAAGATATGCTTACATCCTTTACTCAAGCAAAAGAACCAAGGCAACAGTGTAAAAGTGCCCTATTAACATGTAAAGGTCCTGAATTTGAAATCCTATTTAAGTAGAAGCACAGACGTTTTATCAGCAAAATTCACTTACAGTATCAAATGTGAGCCCAAACAGGCTTGTTATTGTAAGGTGCCACAAAGTCAAACGGTTGTCTATTTAATAAGCGTATCATGTGTTTTAATATTAAATCTTATTCTGTTATGTAAGAAGAGTAGAAGTATAAAGTAGCAACATACTTAAAATGATACTTTAGTATTGTACTTGAGTTTATTTATCACTGCTAATTATTCATAATGATACAACCAAAACGAATAAAAACTTTAAAATAGTACCTGTTTCCCATCCACTTCTATGTCAGCGATGTAGTTCTCAAACACAGTGGGGACGTAGACCTCTGGGAACTGGTCCTTACTGAAGACGATGAGCAGGCAGGTCTTCCCACACGCACCATCCCCAACTATCACCAACTTCTTCCTGATAGCAGCCATCTACAAAGAGAACACACTCCGGTTATTCTATATGTTAAAAAGGACTGAGATGTATGAGATGAGAACGGTCAAACAAGCAATAAACTGGTGAAAAGCAGGTCTCTTCAAATTAATCCAGAAATAGTAAGAGTGAGAGCCAGAGGGAAAAAAGAGAGATGATGAAGTCTGTTTTAGAGCCACACCCTCTTCCCTTTCCTGGGCTGCGTCCTGTGTGTGAGGTGAAAAACAGAGTCGGGCTGAGGGCTCAGCGCTGGTCTGTAAAAGCGGTGGGAAGGAAGGGAACAGGAGGTGAGCCACAGTGCTGGGAATGCTGCAGCCTCAGTGCTGTACACAACGCTGCACATGCAAGCCCTCTGACACAATCACATTCAAAATGACCCTTAATGTGTCACTTTTACCCCGTGGCCACGTCATCTACTGCTCTAACTGGTTTTTGTTGACACCTCTGTATTGCGCACAAATTCACTCCCATTTGCTTTGCTTGTATCCCACATGAGTTCAATAGCCATCTCCCACATGCTGACAATAACCGAGAGAAGAGAGTAGGCAATGAGACAGCGTACTGGCCGCCTGCCACACACACACCGTCCAAATCACAGCTGATCAGTGGTGGGGGAATACACCCTAGTTATTTAAAGCAGCTAGTATCAGTAGTTTTATATTAACAACAGATCACATGATTACTTGCATGTGAAATGTGTTGCCCGCGGTGATGAACCAACAGAAGATCATCACCTGATTCTAAAGTTCCTCTCAGCTCTGCCAGCTTCTTTCAGCTCATTGTTTTGCACCATTACCAGCCAGCTGGTGAACATAGAAGCTAAAAGAGAAAATCCATTATCGCAGGTTAAGTGAACCACAATATTTCATGTTGACTAAAACACAAGACGTGGCTGAAGAAAGCAACACATAAGCACTTGTAAAAGTACTTCTTTCATCAGCATAAGTACAGATCAACTTCGGGGGAAAAAACACAGTTTTGCTGCACTTGTGTGCAACAGTTGGCTCCTCTGAGATGGTCTGTGGGATGGGCTGGGAGGTCCTGTTGATGTCAAACATTAACAGAAATTCTTACAGGCAACAAGGTGGCTCCTTAATGCAGAGTGACCAAAACAATGTATTCTTTGTCTTTTAAGAAAAACCCTGCAGGATATTTTCTTCAGCTTTGTTAAAAGAATTTTTTTTAAAAGACAACCAAGAAGACCAAAGTGTTCGTGTATGTTCAAGACTGAAATGTGCATATCCACGTCCTTCAATTAATCCCCTCAGCTTGTATTGGCCTCAGTCATTTCTACCTTCGCCAACTGTAACAACAGATAGCATTTTTACCACAACAATAAAAAGACAATTGTTCGGTTTGCTTCGCTCTCTCACATTAAATCAGGCCAGTGTGTTGTCACTTTTTCTCTGGAGAGAGCCACCTGTTCTCTGTGATAGCAGGCTGCTGCAACTCCATACATCATACTGTCATTGCCAGAGGGAACGAACACAAACACACACACACACACACGCACGCACGCACGCGACTGGGAACTACTGTGCAGCCCTAGAACGCTTCAGAAAATGGGTCTAGTCTTGCAGATCTTGTGCTGTGACAAAGAAATGCAGCTTATTGACGACAAAAGCTCTCACAGCGCGCTGCCTACTGTGACAGTGGTCACACACGGCGCTTAGTGGGGGATAATGGCCCCTTCCCTTTGCATTAATGTGTGTGCACACTGACAGTACAAGGACGGGAACGGGGACTCCAAGGACTTCTTCCCTAAATAAGAGCTGATTAAATGATGTGTGCTGCTGCCCTTAAAATGCAGCATCAAACGATTAACTTTAACATTGATACGATATTCATACTATAATATTTACACAAAATATTTAGTGAATTTACGTATTCATTAACATTTTGAGGACATTTCTGTTACAGAAATTTCTGCCCCGCATTGTTTACGACTTGACCAGCCAGATGAGACAAGTAGTCAAGAGAGGGGAGTCAAAGGGAGAAAGACAAACAGACCTGAAACGTTTTGTAAATGAATCTGTAAATTGATCAACACAAAATGAATCTGCAACAACTCTGATCAATGAATGTCAGTTTTTAAGCAAAAAAGCCCAAACATTATCTAGTTCCAGCTTTTCAATGTGAGGATTTGATGCTTTTCTCGGTCCTATGTGATCATAAATAGTGCTTGCTCATGGTGGGAACGTTGGGTCTTTGTGTGTGTGGAAGTTGGTCTCGACCGGCTCCATGTGATTGAGTGCACTGAGATAACTTTGTTATGATATGGCGCTATATAAATAAAATTGAATTGAATTGAATTGTTACAGAAGTGAATGAATGCCCAGCTTTCACATGCTGTTTGGCTGTGGAATCTGGGTGTCCACATACATTTGGCCAAAATGTTTAGCTGCAAATGAGTAACAACAGTCAGTTAAACCAAAGATCTTTTAAAAGATGGATGATGACTGTTAGTATATTTCTTTTGCCATGTTGTACTGTATCAAAAACTGGATTTAGATATGTGTGTATGTGCGTTTGCTTCTCTTCAGCTTGTGATGAGTGGAGTGTCCTCCCGAGACCAGGGCTGCACCGGGACGTCAACCGCTTTGGACACTCTGCCGTGGTTAGCAACGGGTGAGTACTGTCCTTCAATGCTGGTTAACTGTAGGTCATCACTGCCAAACTGCATCATGGGAATGCTTTTCAAAAACAACATTTCTTCCCTCTGTAGAATATCCGATTTAGATTAGGAGAGATTGATTGCCTTGCTTACGGACACTTCAGCAGCGTGCATGCTAACACTGACACTCAAATCTGGGTTAAACTGGAACATAATCTACTGAACTACTCAACTGCAATTATGCAAATGAGAGCCATCTGTTCACAATGCATTATTCCATGGCACAGTTTCACATTTCCTTGATGTCTTCCTGCAGTGTCCTCTAAGTTGTCTTCTCGTCTGTTCCCTTTCACAGGTTCTGGTTTTGTTTATGGATGGACCTCTTTATCTCAACGTTATATTTAGTTTCAGCTGTAGAAGCTTCGGTGTGTGTCTCTGTCACCTCAACTCGTGTCGATGTGGATGTTTCTCTCTCAGAAACTTTGTATACACCTTCTATGTATAGATACAGTGTGTATATTCACTGTGTATTTCTTTTTATTGCCTTGAGAGCTCTATTTATACCTGTGCCTTTTTTGAATCTGTATCTCAGTAGCTTCATTCACACGTAAAAGAAAGACAGTCAGTCCAATTCTTCCACCCCTGTGCGGTGGTTTCTATAGGAGTATGGTTGTGTTTTCCGCCTGCAACACATTCACACTTACAAAGTCACTTACAAAGAGAAAAACCTGGATAAGCCTGTTTAAAAAGAGCAACATAAGGAAACTGCTGCTGCTGATGTTTATTTTCTTTAACTCGTCAAAAACTGTCCAAATGCAGATGGACAGAGCTCTCAGAGCTTTTACAACATAGTCTGATAACAGATCAGTCCCTTCCAATCAAAGAGTGCATTTTATAAGTAGATAAAATATATAAAAAAACATTTATCAATAATTTATCAGAAGATCTACTCAAACCTAAACCGTTCCATCATGAAGCACAATGACTTATTGCTGATCTCAGAAATAGTGGTGTGACCCTTTAACACAATTTATCCAGCAAAACATCAGCTTTGAGCACAAAAATGTCAGCTTTGAACTTCAAAAGACCGGCTTCAAACAAACCAAAGTTCAGCTTTATTGTTGAAAGGTTCTCCTGCTTTCTGAACATCTCTTCATCTGTCTTCATCTCTGCAGACATTTCTTGGTTCTTTCAGACCAGCGCTCTCTTGCTGTACCTTTTCCTACGTCACTTCCTGCCACAGCTGTATGGACATGTTGCTGCTGCCCTTGTGTTGCTGTATAATCCTCTCTGTATCTTCTTCAGCTCCATGTACATCTTTGGAGGTTTTTCGGGCCTCCTTTTGAACGATGTGCTGGCCTACACCCCTCCGTCCTGCCAGGCCTTTTCTAACCCGGCTTTGTGTGCTGCTGCTGGGCCGGGCCTTCGCTGCCATTGGGTGAAAAGCAGATGTGTCCCCTGGGAGCCACAACCACCCGAGCACATTGTTCCTTCTTCTTTTTGCCCTCCACGACCCGGTACGTTACACTGGAGTCTGCACAGCTGATTCTTTGCCATTTATCCCTGTCCGTTCTTTCTTCTTCCCCAAATATTTTCACTGTCATGTCAACATGCTTTTCCTGAAATGTACCGCACCATCACACAAAAGTGCTGCTCCCAAAAGAGCAATTTTTTCATGAGAATAATAATTATTCTAAAGGATTTTGCTTCTGAAGTTTGTTTGCATACCATAATTATAGTAACAGAAGGTCAATGCTGCAGCAATTACCTCATTTTGAAGTAATTAGGGTCAGTCCTGCTCCTCCTCCTCCTCCCCCTCATCTGTCCCTGCCAGATGTAGATGCAGTAGCTTTTCCAGGTACTCTGCTGCAGGCAGCTCACTGCAGGTTTAAATCCAAAGCAATCAAGCAAATGGTTGTACTTTCAGTTTTAAATAGAACAATAGTACACATGAATTGACTGCCTTAAAGCACAATACCAGTGTTTTTTATGTTTTAGTTATTATATTCAGTTAGTAGATACTTGAAACTGAATGATATAATAATAAAGTTCAGACTTTTTAAATCAATCTAGAGTTAAATAGCATTACCACAAACATCCAGATGCACCCAGAAACAACTGAGGTCAAGAGTCTGCTAGTGGATTTTCATTCTTTATGGAAATAAATGGAAACCAATGGCTGACTGGAACAGTAGAAAAATACAAAAGCTGTTGCTTAAAATATTAAATAGAGATTTGTAGTTAACAAAACAACATAGACACAGCCTTGTAAGTATCTATCCGAAGCACGATGGACATCAGATCAATGTTCAGCCTCTGCTTTAATCTCACGTTCATTATCTAAAACAGCACAGTATGTAGAAATGACCAGAGTGAAATAACGCTGCATGACATAACAGTTAAAAAACATTTTAATCACATCCAAACATGGTAATTATACGTCGTTTACACTACACACACATGAAAGCATTACTTGTTTGCACATGGCCGCCACATGAGTCTGCTTCCTGTTAAATACCAGATATTTAGAAAAAAGTGCCAGATGCACATTCCAGTGCTACTCCTGATGCAAACTGACTCTGATGTTTTACTCCTTTACTCCTCTTGACATTGACAACACTTGTTAGCCAGTTTTGATTAGTGGCGATCGATCAGCGCACTTCTAATTAGAAGTGAATTCCCAGCAGATGAATAAATCTTTTGTCTTAATAGGACAGCTGTGAACTGAAGAGCATTACGTGTGGACAAGTTAGAGGAATTACACATTATGTTTTTTTATATGTGATAACATAATGTCTGTTACTAAAACCACACACATGCTCCATGATTCACCCCTCAATCTACTGCATTATTATAGCACTGCACAACAACACACTATAGCAACAATATAACCTGGTCTAATGCATCTTTATGGTTGTGTGTGCTCTCTCAGACAGCACAGATGAGCAGTGTTTCCGATTCTCAGACTGTGCGAGCTGCACCGCCAACACACGGGGCTGTCAGTGGTGTGAGGACAGGAAGTGCATCTCTGCATCCAGCAACTGCACCGTGGTGAGTCTTCACTGGGTATCTGTGGACTAACTGTAAAAACAATGTCGCCCCTGAGGTGGTCAATGGAAGAAATAATAAAAATTGTTTATCTTAGAGCCATTCCACTGGGGAAAAGTGTGCAGCTTGTCCTTGGGTGGTGCTAGACGGGAGGGCATGAAGTCAAAAGAGGTTCATCCTCTGTGGAGCGTGAATGTGCTCTGTAAATTTCATTGCAGTCTGTCTATTACTTTATAATAGGTGAAATTTTGGCACATAAGAACCTGGAAGAAAGCTCATGGAGAGTCCAACATGGAAAAGGGTACATTCTCTGTGGAGAATGCATGGATTTACCTATTAGGACTTATATTTCTTGTTTTCATGGTAAAACCAAAATAGAGCAGATGGTGTCTTGAGAAAAATCTAGAGGGCTATCAAAATCATGAGAAATGACCGGTGATATAAAACCAACATTAAAAGCTGTTTGTTTCAGCTCACACTTACTCTTTTGTCAGCACAGAGGTTAATTAACTGTATCTTTTATCCTCTCACAAATGTTTAAAATTCAAGTTCAAAAGATAAGATATATATTTTAGATGTAATTTAAGGAGTTTTTGTACTTTTTTGTACTTTGGCTCATTTTGTTTTCTCTCTGTCTCTTTCTCTATTTTTACTCCCAACCCTGCTTTCTCTGTCTTTCTTCGTATGTGTGTCTGCATGTTGCTTTTGTCTGTTTGTGTGTGCTTGGCTGGGTTTTAATATGAATCTGTGAATGGATCTGTGTGTGTGTGTGTGTGTGTGTGTGTGTGTGTGTGTGTGTAGCTGACTCTGGAGCTGGCCCAGCAGCATGGCGGCGCTCTGTCTCTGTCTCCCCCACCATCCATGTTGTCTGAACATCAACTGAGCTTGTGGAAGCACGGAGCCAGAAGGAGGGGACATGTGTGTATTATTTGAATCTTGACACTTCCTGTTAGGCTGCAGGTCGGGTCGCATCAGGTTGAGGTCAGAGGTCAGGGCAGTCCCTAAGGTTATATGGAAATTGGGGTAAATCCAAATTTACATTTATTTAATGTAAAATGAAGCTAGTAAAAGGATACCACGCTGTTAAGGCCCTATTTTGTTGCAGACCGCAGTGCTGTACGGTATATTCCTGGGATGCACTATTTCCTCGACAGCAGCACCGCCGTGCGCCCTTGTAGGAGGACAGACCTTCCAATGCATCTTCATTAAAGGAGACATAGAAAAGGTCTGTCCTCACTAATTAAAAGCTAAATAAAGTAAATAATGAATCAAGGCATCACAAAGGATCACAAGACACTGCCTCTGCTCTGAGCTGCTAAACATACACCATGCATGTAATAAAATGAATATTGTCTGAAACAATTAGGATCCTCTCAGAGACACATACAGTTGTTAGAGGCTACATAGTAGAGCATGCTAAAATAAGTGCTAATACTAAGAAACCCTTTAACACTGGATCCAACCCATGGCCAAAAACATTTTAACATGTGTTTTGACATCTTAAAGATCTAACATCTTTAAGTGGCTTTGTGTTTTCTCAGGCAAGGATGACTCATTTGTTAAAAATTATTGACATATTGTCAATTCAGTTCTTCAGAAACTTTCCAATCTAATCCAAAGTTTTAAAAATGTCCTGTGAGGTGTCAGACAGAAGAACCAGCCTTAAGATCAGGTTTGTTCTGAGCTCTAAGATAAAGTTGAACATTTGCTGCAGTGTAAGTGAGATGCAAGCAACACAACTTCAATAAAAAGTTCATCTCAGTATAATGTGTCTCTCATATTGATTTGTCGTTTCACTCTGCATGTTCTGTTTGGCTGTTCGATACCCTCAACCATCGCACTTTATTCATCTTCAGCTTTTGTTGCACATTATATCGATTCCTCCAAGTTTACTGCATTTATTGTAAAAGAGGACACCGGTGATGAAGTTGAACTGGACTGACATTGTTTCCTGTGTGTGTGTGTGTGTGTGTGTGTGTGTGTGTGTGTGTATAGTCGGTGACAGACCCGTCCAGGTGTAAGCGCAGGGAGGAGCAGGAGTGTTTCAGATTGGCCAGCTGCAGAAGCTGCTCCCTCAACGTCAACTGTCTTTGGGAGCTGCAGCAACAGGAGTGTCAAGCGCTGCCTGGTGAGGAGACACACTCGTGCACGCTGCGAGAACAAGCACACACACACACACACACACACACCCACACACCATCATTTGTTTAGATTTATTTGACAGCCAATAGAAAGACAGGAAACCAGGGGAGAGAGACGGATACGAGGTGCAACAACGGGAATCGTGGATGTTGCAGTTATGTGGCAGCACACATGTATTCCTAAAGATTTCTCTGTCTGCATCAGGCTGCACAATATCAGCCTGTTAGAGGCCTGATCCAACAGAGAAAACGTTTCTTTGACTTGGCACCTGTGGTTCCTGAGCTGCTTCCTGAGGCAGGTTGAGGCTTTATGCACCAAAAAATGAACACACATAGAATAGTGTGGGTCTTCTTGATTACATATGTGATATGCTGTTGATTGATACGTTATTAAGAGTCTGACACTGTAACCTTCAATATATGAAGTGAATATATTTATTGTTCTGAAGCAGTGCAACACGGCTTCAGAGCGTTTGCATGTTCCCACACTAACTGGCTGCATATTATTAGTGGTCTTCACAAATAAACATCCATGCAGGCATGTACACAGAGAGGATTAGCATACATTCTTGAGCACACGCTTCAGAAACATGCTCTGCACTCAGCTGCACAGGGAAGTAGGCCAATTAGAAGTGTTTACTGGATGTTCTGAATATGGATCCTTTGCTAACTAACAAACTTGAGTCCACAAAGTCCTGCATACTCCGCTCTGCTGCGGAGCCTTTAGCTAGAGCTGCTCTCGGTTTGACTTTGGCGCTAGCATGACTAACGGCACATGAAATAGCCCTTCTTTTTGAATCCACAAATGATCCTGTTCCGTGCTGCTAGCTATCTTGCTCTGCTATGTGTGGGAAGTTTGCAGTAGCTGTAAGCAGAAGCTGGTATTGTGTGTGTGTGTGTGCTCCCTTTCTTCTGTTCACACCAGGACCCTGTAGTCTTGTACATATCCTCCCCCTTCGGTTTGTTATGAACAGTTAGCTGAACTGTTGTTCAGTTGAGGTAAAATCGTGTACATTTGAGCAATGGGTGATTCTGTGGTCGTCAAATAAATTCAGGTTAAATCCCAAAGTCATGCAACCTGATGTTTGGCCTTTCGACCCCATTGACCTTCCTACAAAGAGCAGTGTTTGGTCTGGATCCAGGACAATGTTTAGTCCAGTTTCCACGTTTTCAGCTCTGATGTAAATGTAAATTTCGGACGTCTCATTTGTATTCAGCAGGGGTTCATCCCTGTGCAACCATGAGCACATACTGCTACATGCTTTATTCTCGCTTTCAGACTTCATATTGTATATTTTATCCAAATACTGGTGACATTCACATGCATCAAACCAAATGGTGCAACAGCTTCAAATGTTACATGCTTGATATTTCAGTTTAGCGTTTACATTATCTGCTGTTATTTTCTAACTTTTCCATTCTACTGGCACAGCAAAGTTTATTTCCTGTGGTATTTTAAGTTGTGAAAGCTCCTGGCTTGGCACTATATTTTCCTCCCAATATATCTTGTTATTATTGTCGAGAATTGTTAAGCCAGAGGCAGCTATGCTCATTTTTTTCTCAGGGTTTTGTTGAAAGCTCGTTGACGTAGTGGAGGGGAGAAGAAAACAACATTTGCATAAAGTTGAAACTTGCTCAACTTTCCCATGATGCACCAACGAGACTTTGACTCTTTGAGTTGTGATATGTGTCCAGTCTTTGTACGTGCAAACAGGACGTGGCCTTTCAGAGGGTCACTCGCCACGCTGATGACATTAGTATGATTGTGTGTGTTGGAGTCCATTAGTGAGACAAGGCACACTGTATTTTCTGGGATTTTCTGTGAAGATACATTTGCAGTAACAGTGTGGCTGAGATAATGGAAACTAGCTCCACCACCATGGCAGCTGTGGCCTTTTTTCTTTAGACACCGTGTTATGACTAATTATTCTAAATGGCCTGACATGTTTATCTCTGCTTTTACACAAAGAGCGTAACCTAATCTATCTATTTATTTTTGTACTCCTCCTTTTCTACCCCATTCATCTGTCTTTCTCCTCTCGTTTTGGCCAATTATTGCCCATTGCTATGGCTTGGGGGGGAAAAAAATAAAGAAAGCAGGTATTTTCTTTTCTGTAGCATGAAAAGGTTGGCGATGGAAGCCATTATGGGCATTGTGAATGTAATCAGTCCTGGAGTCCAAAATAAACAGCGGTGCTCAGTGGAGGCAGGATGACTTTTTCATCCCTTTCATCCTGGCTAATTGAACAGCCTCTCTTTTTTCAAGTCTTCTACTAGACGCCACCAAGTGACCCTGGTCACAACAATGAGTGTGTATATGCGTTTTTACGGCCTGCTAGTCGTTGTAAATATACTCAATCACAACAGATATTCACTTTTCTCTATTTCTAACTTCTGGGAACGTTTTTTATCACAGATAAGTCGGGTCAGTAAAAAAACAATTACATCAGCTTCTAATATCCATCCAATAAGATATTTCACTTATCAACCACATTATCCAGGAATATTTCTCTTAAAATCAAATCATCTGTTGATATGATCACATTTACTTTAACTTCCAGTGTCGTTCCCCTCTCGTCCACTAGTTGCCCTCACTGACTTTCACCTGAGTGTCCACCTACCTGCACACCTGCTCCTCACTAGCCTCAGTGTGTCCTCTGCTTGTGTGTAACAACCCACTGCCTCCCCACCTTTGCTTTTATTGGATTGTTTGCTGGTTAATGAAGCCTGGTTTACCTCGACCAAGTAAACCTGGTTTAACCCTCCCTGCTGTCTGCCTAGTCTACTCCTGACTCACTGAATAAGGGTAAACATGTCTTGGTGCTTCTGCGTTGTCTGACATTTTCTAAGTTGTTTTACTTTAAGAGCATTTCTTACAGTGATAAAGACAAAAAGGTCTATCTAAAAACCTGATAGATGTTACACATCCATGTTAAATGTTACTGTGCTAACTGTATGTTAACATGACAAGCTAAGTGTTAGCAAGCTAACATTCTAATCATTAGCTAACTGTTGACCTGTTAGCATAATAACTCGGCATGGTAATATGATAACATGCTAAACATAGCCCTGTTTACTTAAAAATTACAAGCTGAAGAAAACATTAGCATGTTAAACTGCAAACTGTAACACTGTTAACATGATAACAGGCTTAACATAAGCCAACCATTAGCATGTTAGCATGCTAAACCTTACAAGCTGATGGCAAACATTAGCATGGCAAAGGGATAATCTATAGCTTGTAGAGCAGTAAAACATTAGTATTGTAGCACTCAAATGTTAGCTGTGCTTTGAGTTTAACGCTGCTATCACCATATTGATATTGATGCTTTAACTCAGTCATACTTAAGTTTGTAAGTCAAATCTAGCAAATATGTATGTTTTCTGGAGTTATATAAGCATTAAGAGATTTCAAGGTTGCTAGGAGACTATAGACTTTAGTTGTAGTCTTGTGTTTTCATGCTATGTGAAGAATTAGTGTTATCAGCTGTAATGGAGGTGTATTGACAGTGTGTGTATCTTTGTGTGCAGGCCAGCTGTGTGGGGAGGGCTGGCACCATGTGGGGGAGGCCTGCCTGAGGATCAACTCCAGCAGGGAGAGCTACGATAACGCGCAGCACTACTGCAAAAACCTGGGAGGAAATATCGCTTCTCTGCTTACAGACAAACAGGTCAATTTTGTTCTGGAAGAGCTACAGAAATACCAGCTGCAAGACAAGGTGGGTGGTGTAAAAAAGACAAGGAGAGAATAAATAAAAGAAATGTGACTTCTGCATGCTAACAGTGCTGCTGAAAGCAAATCATTATTTTCCTCTCTCCTTATAACATTTCTGTCTATTTACACGGCATTGTGCTGCAAGTCGCTTATGATGTAAAAGCCAAACTTCACCCAATTTAAATTGAGCTTTAAAGTAGAATGAAAGCAAACTACAGGCGTGTATTTGAATGGAAGTTCCTGACTGAGCAAAGGTGCACATGCTGATGTTGTCTTTATTTAACCTGGGAAGCTGGGTTTGTAAACAGAAACCCTTCTTCTAATGAAGTCTTTTAATATCAAATTCCCTCTTTGTGTTACTGTCCCTCCGCTGCAGCTCAGCAGGGAAATCATCTTTTGGAAACACGTAAACATTTTGTACTCAAAATACTTAAAATTTGGAAAATAGCCAGTTGACTTGGCTAACGCACTCTGCTGAAGCCGAGGCCTCAGCTGAAATTTAGACTGCATTTTTATGAGGATGTGATTTATGTGTCATTTATCTCTTTCCTTTTGACTCGAGTTAGTAAGAGATCCCTTCAGAGCCAGTATGGACAGGAGGTGAATAACAGCTGCCAGTAACTATATGACATCAGTTTAGAAAAATGTGATTTTATTAAAAAACCTTTAAATAATATTGTTTCAGAGAATAAAGTTCTGTAATGTGCAGTTCATTATATAAAACTACTTGGATGACATTGTGATTTATTCTAAGATGCCAGACACTGTTACCTTAACATCCTAAATATAAAGTTATTTATTATTAGATGCCAAGTAATGAGTGGTCTCCAGATCATACACATGGAGTTATTTAAGTGTGTAACATTTATTTAATGAAAGAAGCGTGCTGTTTTCTGATATCACAATTAGAGAACAAGATGAGAAAAAAACTCTTCTGGCTTCGAGATTCAGACTAATATTCACGTTAAGACTTCACAGCACCCTGAGGAGTTTGGATATCCAGGTACAGAGGAGTGAAAGGATATTTATTTATATATATATGCTCTACCTTTAGAGTTGAGGCATAAAAACAAAATAATAATTCTTAGCCCACCATGAAGCATTAAAATCTGCCTCATCACTTTTCATGGGAACAAACCCAGATGAGTGATGGCATGTGAGAGTTTTTGTGTGATTCTTTAAACGGCTGCTGTTCAGCGAACCGTTGACCTGATCGGTCTCCTCTTACATTACTGAAATGTCAACTTGTAGTGTTTATTATGGGATGTCATTGGAGACCCTGACATGTCTGACCACACAGATGTTTTGATAAATGTGCAGCGTCAGGACAAACGTGAGCAAATCATTGAACACTGTTAATTGAAAGATAGTGTTTTTTCTTCTTTTTTCCAGATATCAGTTTACTTACTATATAATTACCAGATACCACCACTAAGAATACATGCATACTGTAGTGTAACTGCAGCAAAAGTTAGTTTTTCCTTTCACAAGCTCTGTTATTATTTTTAATGTAGGTTTGTTTTGACTCCCGCGTTGAGTTATTGTTCTCGTTAAGTTGTTTTTGTTCAGAGGGAATGTGGAAGGAAAGTTGCAGAAGTGTTTGGACTGCGTTTTGTCAGAAAATTAGACTGAACTACAACGTAATTTATATGGTGTTTGTTTGAAATGAATCCTGAAGCATGTTTTCAAACTCATAGGCAAATATCAAAGAGTGTACATCGGGCATAATGCATGCAATCGTCGGTCGGCCCACTCTCACACCTGTCTCTCCACCCCCGCAGAGGTTATCCCCCTGGGTTGGCTTGAGGAAGATCAACGTGTCGTACTGGGGCTGGGAGGACGCGTCGCCCTTCACCAACACCAGCCTGCGATGGTTGTCTGGAGAGCCCAGCGACTCGGGCTTCTGTGCCTCCCTGGAGCGGGCGCAGACGGCTGGTCTGAAAGCCAACCCCTGCACAGCCACCACCGACGGCCTGATCTGTGAGAAACCTGCCGGTGAGTGAAGGAAGAAGAAATGGTTATATTGCAAAGGCTACAGTTTATTTTCAGTTCAGACAAACTTGGAGGTGATAAATCAAACTCTTGGGTGAAAGTATGAATGAGAGACACCAACACTGATTTAATTACTGTGGGATGTTTCTGTCCTGTAAAAATGAATAAAATGAAAAGAGGAAACAAGTAGAAAAAAGTATACTTTGCTGTATAATGAGAATTATCTTACAATGAATGAATGAAATGGAAGCTCGATCTCATGATTTAATTTGCAAGCTTGATTACTCATTAAATAACTGCATCCAACATCTAAACCTTTGTCTCTGTCCCTTTCTCCATTTGTCCCAATGCTCAGGGAGTCCACAGAGTCAGAGCGCCCGTCCCTGTAAGACACCCTGCGCTCTGCGCACCAGCTGTGCCAACTGCACCGGCCAGACCATGGAGTGCATGTGGTGTGGCAGCACGCAGCGCTGCGTCGACTCCTCGGCGTACGTCATCTCTTTCCCTTACGGACAGTGTCTGGAGTGGCAGACCCAGGACTGCACTGGTGAGACTGGGAGAAATCAAACGGGGGTGGGGGGGGTTGGAGGAGGTGAAGGTGAAGGGTGGAGATCTACAGATAAATGTCTGTTTTTAAGAACAAAGTAGGGAACTTTGGAGAAAAAAAAACTTCTGCCACATTTCAGTCTGCATCAGCAAATGGAGTTTTCTCATTTCTCAAGTTTTTAAAGACCATGCAATGTGGCTGAAAGCTCTGGAAAAAGCTAGCAAGAGTGTGCCTTGAGTTGTGGTTTCCTTGTCATTACCTTTTCCAGCATGAACTTTATGTTTTAAGTACTTTTGGTTAGTGTAATTGTAAATAGTACTCTACTCATACCTTTGATGATGCAACTAGAGTAATGTGTGAACACGGAGTCATTATAGACTCTTATCGATCTCTTTCTTATCAGCAGTCAGGTCTCTGCCTCTCTCTCTCACACACACACACACACACACACACACACACACACACACACACACACACACACACACACACACACACACACACACACACACACACTACACCGAGGTGGTGCCACCAGAGAATCGATCATCTGCAATGACACACGACTCAAAATGAAGTCCTCGCTGCTGCCTCCTAACACTGCTCTTATATTAACACCTCTCTCGGGATGCTTGAGGTTTATGAGACTCACCACTGCTTCTTTATGTGGTTCTGTTTAAGTACATACTGTAGGGATGTTTGTGTATGTGAGAGCGCCTAGGGATTATGAACCATGAAACCAGATAAAAAGTGGAGAAGTTGCTCTGCTGCAGCCTCTCTGGATTTGCAGGTTATGATGATTTATATTGTTTTATAAGTCGACATGAAGGGATTTCCTGCCTGACTACTGAGCACCAGTAGTTACCTGTCTAAATAACATTTCGGTTGTGCCTGCAGACATTTATCTTTATAAAAACCTCTGTGTTCACCTGCTTGGGTTTACAAATGCTCTGCCAGAAAAGGAACCGTGGTTGTTGACCTCAGATGGCAGAAAGACCCCAAAGCAACCTCCCATCAACTCACAGCTTAAGAAGCTCTCTGAACAAATATTTACCACCATCCAATGGAAACAGAGCAACATGGGCACGCAGGTGGATTATTCCAGTGTTTGTTTTATGTCTCGTTTGATCCACAAACTCCCCTTGTTTGATTTTTCTTGTAGATATTTTACTATTTTTGGCCACTTGTTTAGAGGTAAACTAGGCGACCATAAGGCTGCAAAGTTGGATGTTGATTCAAATTAAAAAGTTTTAGTTTTTTATTAAAATATTCAGTTTTGGGGCTACTAGGAAAATGTTTTTTTCTTCAGCTTGATGTAAAATAAGAAATCTTCATTTTTCAGTAATTTATGTGTCTAACATGGACTTCACGGGCAGTAACACATCATAATGAGCATATGATGATATATATTTTCAGTGGTTGAAAAGGTATTCATATCCTTTACTTACATTTAAACAAACAATGCCATAATAAAAATTATGGAAAAGAGCCAATATCACAACCTTAGACATAATCCTTGGTATGTTTGTAAGAAAGATGATGCACAGTGAACATGTGGCAGGTTTTTAAAACCAATCTACTGTATAAAATTTATTTTTTATAGATAAAAATGAATTAGTGAAGCTTGTTTTTTTTAAGGTAAGGGTAAAGTACAGGCAGGACTGTCTTCCCCTGATGCAAAACTTTTCATGGGTGTTTTGTGTCTTTTGTTAAACCAACAGTCAATTTGTAGCAAAGTGTTCTTGTTTGTGAGCAGTTAAGAAAACAGCTTCACAGCCTCTGAGTGACTGTTGATTATTATTCCCTGCTGCAGACGGCTCTCCAGCCCACTGTTAGCAAGCCAAGATTGTTTTCCTTTCACTTTACCTTCACTCCTTACATAATGGCACCTTTTCTTTTATTATTCATATCTCAGGTTGGTGGCAGAAGGTGTGTAGGATGATTTTGTTCTGCTACTTTTTTACCTTTTGTCTCTCTCAAAGTAAAGCATACAGAATCTTTCCACATTCTCAGGTATAGTATTGTTGCTCTTTCATAGTCCATCACTGTTTGCGTGGTGTTTCGTTGTTAACTTTCTGCTTCACCTCTCTTGTTTATGGATTAATCGTGTCCTGTTGTTGAAACCAGGCTACAGCTGAAGGATCCATGACCTCGCCTTTATTAGCTGCTTTCACTTAGTAAAAAACCAAACGATTGCTTGTCTGGGGATCCAATTTGAACCGGGTCATTTCTTTATCAGAATAATTTGGCCCCAGGCTCTGTGTATCATTCCTGTTTTTCTGACTACACACTCCTCAACACAGCCTCTTGAAATAATTAGCTCCAGCGTCGACCCAGCCGTCGGATTTGGAAGTTTTGGGAGCTCCTTCGAAAGCGAGCTGATTTTTCAATCCCAGCTCTTATCTGTGCCGTTCTACGTTTCCTGTTATAAAATGGACTTTCTTTGGCTTATGTGACCATTTATAGTTTCACTCGCAGTTTTCCCCCCCAGCGTCTCACCTCTCTGCCTCCAGCATCTGGTCCCTAAACGTCTTGCAGCTGCAGCTTTATAACAACTGTAAATTCAACTTTTCATTCTAGACGTTGTCGGCTCAACAACACTCCTCTCTGCACAGCTTGTTTGCTTCTGGTGTATTTCAGCAGTAGCCTCTGTGGACGCCCACGTTCATCCTGCAGCTGTCCTGTTGGTGCTGCTGTCACTGTTGTTTTAGGTATATAGGGAACGGCTGCATACATACATATCTTTAAAGAACACTTTGCTGTCTTTGTGAATTTTAATTTGCAGTGCCATTTGTAAGTTTCAGTTTATGAAAGCCTTAAATGTCATTTCCTGTTAGTACAAAATGATAAATGTGGATTTTAATACTTACTAACTGTAGAAAACTGTATGCAGTTGGTATGTAGTGGGGTTGGGACACAGTTGAGGCACGTTGTCCTCCTGCACTGTCCTCAAACTGGGATCTGTATATAAAAGTGTTATTGGAGGTGTATTGGATTGCAGTATACAGGAGAAATCTATTTTTTTTGTAGTAAAGCTCAGTGACTGTGAGTTGATTATATGCATCCATAGGTATCAGATGAATCTCTGACGCACACACAGAGGCCGGCCCGATGATGGCCACGTTGTTGTAGCTCATATTGGATTTGCTGCACCGACAAAAAGGCTTATGTTCTCTGAGGCGTGTTTTTCCTGTCCGGCCCACATGATGTCTGTCTGCTGGTTTGTAGCTTCACATGCTCCGAGAAGAGCGAAGGAGAAGGCAGCTTATGGCTCTTACACTTGATGTATTATGTATACAGATCTGTATGCTACTGGCTCCAGCGATGCTAACTGTCAAATGCTGTAGGAGCAAATGGATTGCACAAGATGAAGCCAGACGGTTACGTGCTATCCAGGGACACCGAATGTCAAAACCGTCGTGATGAACAGAATGTGGCACAGAGACGATTGTGCTGAGAGAATTTTTGATAAGATGAAAATGTCCTCCGCAGGAACAAGCGATCCTGTTTCTTCACTGCTATAAGATTCCCAAATTCCTCAGAACATCTGTCATGAGTTGTGTTCAGGTATCCTCTTGGTGCTTTCTGTCAATGAAGACCGCTAATATCCTGATTTCTATACAGCCACATATTTTGGGAAGGTGTTGGAAAGGTAGAAATATATGGACAGTTTCTCCTGTTCATATCACATGAATCATGTGGTGGATGTTTGCTATACATCATATACCAGCGTCAGGGAAATGTTTCTTGTTGACAGAACTTTAAAGGCATTAAGGCGCTCAGTCTCAAGTGACGACAGCAGCTTGTGAAAGTTTTTTAGCGACTGATGTTTTGTGGTTGCCGGCTGTCCTCTTGGATTTGACCTAGTTACTACATTTTATATTGATTCTCATTCACAACAAGTTGCTAAAAATCCTTCAGCTGGTGATGGCGATGCCTGTTTGTCAATCCAGCACTTTGATCCAGAGTGAAATACAACTTAAAGACTCCCCTGACTTTTGATTTGGCACCATCAGAGTGAATTTAAGATACAAGTTGTGTCACTTGACCTCATCATGCTCCACTAGCAGGCTACATTCTTTTATTTATCCAGTGCTATATCTTCTCATTCACTCAGTAGATTGGCACTGATGTTGGTGAAGACATTTGTGCTTCTGAGACGATTATATGAGAATGAGAATCTCCTCTGTTCTGAGTCAGATGTTTTCACAAATAATTGATGAGATTGCCGTGAAACTTGATGTGATACTTTAATACTTTTGAAGATATAAAATAATATTAACATATTAACCTTCCTGCTTGCACTTTCTTCACACAACTTTGGTCACCAAAGACACTTTTCCTGACACCATCAGCCAACAGATTTTCACATTTTCCTCACCACAGCTGCTCAGCATAAAAAATCATTATGGGATGCAGCGTGTATTACTTTAGATTTATGTTGATAGCAAATCACATGAATGGACCAAACCAACAACCTATTAGTCAATCTCCAATGTCTTACTTCTAGACCGTATCTGTGACACTCAGCCCCGTCCCCATTTGTTCCTAATCATTTTAATAGTTTTTGGAGCAATGGAGCTGCGGAATAAGAAATATAATTCTTTGTACATATGACCTTTGTTAGCAGGATCAATTCATTGTTGCTTTTGGTTTTAAAGGGGTTTGTTGATACAAAAATCCTTGTCCTTTAAAACTCAGCTAGCGTGGCTGTAGACAGATTCTTGTTTTAAATATATATGTTGAATTTTTCATCTTAAGTTCATCTGTTTTTAAAACGCCCCACGAATCAAGCTGAGGTCGTCTTTTGTAAAAGTGTTAAATGTACCAGCCGTAACTCATAACTAATTTAATTACAGTAAAGTGTAATAAATTAGATTAAATTTGTGCCTTTTTGTTCACCCCCGTCACTTCAGGAGACTGTTTACTTTGCTGCAGAGCTGTGCACACAAACACCGAGAGAAGACAGAATAATCAGCCTTTTGCAAGAAATTAGAGGAACATTAACATCTCAGCAATTTGAAGTGCGTAAATCAAAGTGTCCCTATTTTTATCATCGCTAATATTCACAAAAAGAAAACCCAGTTCAACCTGTGGACCATGATTTAGATCACATGATCGGTTTTTAATCATGAAATATGTTCCCCCCCCTCATGGGAGTACATGCACCATCCAAAAGGAGATTTACTCTAGAAATAGCCTGCAGCTGATGTCATGTAACAGCACAAGGTACAGCTAAATCTTTGATGCTGTTAACTAAAACTAAAGCCTGCAGGCACTCGCTGGACTGTAACACTTCTCTCTCACCCTCGTCTACCAGGAGTACACAAGACGACACGAGGCAATAATCTCTTAATTCTTTCCATGTGGAACTCTGATGGAGCCGCTATTAAAAACGGAAGAAGGCTCAGGCACAGGGAACACAGCAGGTCAATTATCTACACAAACCACAGTTATGTAAGTGAACATCTAAGGACTTAAGCTTTCCTGTCCATGCTGGAACTCGTTTATGAGCTGCTTTGATTCGTGTCATTTGGTCTCCTCAGGGTGCTCTTCATCATCGCCGTCGTCGTCGTGCAGGCTGATCCTTGAAATATGGGATCCGTTTGCCGTCACTGATTTTTGACAGGTTTCACAAATGAATCGCAGTCGAGACCTGCAGATGCACATTGCAATGTGTGTTTAAGGAGGCGGTCTGTGTGTAGAGATTAACTCTGCATCAGAATATATTTAAGGTATGAGTCGTCATGTAGTGCTCACTCGGGCCTTCTTACAGTCATTCTTGTGACCAGGTGACCAGGCTCAGAAATTCATTAGCAATTTACCATGAGTTTAATGTTGCATGTTTTTCTAAGACTGGGCAGACCACTTGTGTAGATCTGTTTTTATGACACGTCTGTCTCTTAATGCTGAATCTGGAAACCCCTGAACAACATAAATTGTTTAAACTAAACATATAAAACTAGAAAAGAATATTTTCTGAAGAAGATGTAAATGTGCTTGCTGCCTGAGGTAGCTTGCATCTTAAGTTTCCTTCTGTCTTATGTCCCACAATTGGTGAAGATGGGATGAAATTTGTAGGAGAAGAGGTAAAATAAACACAAGATAATAAACAGTGTTCACCTCCTAACAAAGATCTCGGACATCAAACGTGTCTCTCATGCATATGTTGATGTATGAAATAAGACCCAATGTGTGGATCAAAATACATCCCAAACCTGATTTTCACGGTTTGAACACAGACTGGAAGCAAAGACCAGTGGACAGTGTAGCGTCCAATCAGGTGTACAGAGGGTTAAAGTTCACGTGAAGGGGGCTATTGAGTGAATCCGCTCCGTCATTGTGAGTGACGCACACATTGGGCTGGCACTGCGAGGCTAATAATCTGACCTGGAGGGACACAAAATGGCTGCTGGAAAATGGGTACAAATTGGATCTGTTAAACCAAAGAGAGCAAAGAATTTCATTATATTTAAAGTGTTACGGTTTGATGCATGAATAGTGTGGGGTTTACAAAGAGCGCCTACCAATTCCACTGCTATTTGAATCATATTCTAAGATGATAAACAGGCCTGGTATATTTATTGGATATTCCAGTCTGCTCTTGGGTATATAAATATGTGCTTTCCGAGCAGAGGAAACCCTACTGTGTGGTGGATTAGGGACATTCTGTTGAACTGCCTCTCTTTGAACCTTTGACTGTAGTGGAGATCCAGTGAGTCGAGAGAGGAAATAAGGGGAGGTGAGAGGAAAAACTGGAGGGAAGAACACAGGAGGGGAGTTCAGAAAAGAGAAGATAGAAGAGACCCATCCTTTTGTGATTTCATTTGTGCCTGAAAGTGTTTTAAAGAATATAAAAAAAATCAAATTAAATCAAAATGACAGGAAATGAGCAGAGTGTATAGTCGTGAGGAGAGCAGGAAAGATGGCTTAGTGAATAGAAACAGAAAAAAGATGCACAAGAGGAGGATAACAATGTGGCAGAGGGGAGATAAAGAGAGTATCCGAGAAAAGGAGAGCAGAAGTTTGTAATTATAAAGAGGGTGAGGGAACAAATGAATCGGCATTGAATAATGCAACTGTGGAGCTCGCAAACGCACACACGGCGGAGGAGGAGGAGTATTTCAAGCAGAGCTAGCTAGCAGGGACACAGAACGAGATACAAGTTCAGCCAGAACATCTGTGGCTTATGGAAATGGCTCGTGTTCAAAAGAGAAACAACTTCTGGTGAAAATGCAAATTTTACTTGACGCTGCATTTGAATCATCTCGCTGGGCTATAAGAAACAACACCTCGGATAACTTCTCTCAACCTTTTGGTTTCTTGTGTACACGCCGAGATACCCTCAGAGTCGTAGCTTACACTCTTTCTCTCTCCGAGTGCGTATTCCCACACTCGCTTTGTAGACTAAAATTTATTTTGGCGAAGCAGACGAGTTGACGTTGAGATCGAGAGCAAAACAAGACTGAAAGGTTCAGAACAATCTGTAAAGTTAACTTTGGAAGGCCAGCTTCTCGGGGAACAACCCACCTGATTTCTTATTCTGCTCACCCATCGCCTGTTCTCCGCAGAAATAAAAGTGCTTCAGTATGGAGATTTGTGTTTTCGTTTACAAGTATTGAATGCCATACCATCAAAAAAAAAAGTGTCATTTTTAATTTGCACCAGTAAAGTGTTTTTGAATGTCACATCCACTTTATGAATACAAATGCATTTCCCAACACATGGAACGCTGTTGAAAACAAAAGTCTATTTCTTTATAAATGTGGAGGGTCAAAGAAAAGGTGAAAACTAAAGACGCAAAGTATATTAGAGGAGGTAGATTATATCACTACAGGCGTTATTGTGTTTGTGCTTTGTTTGAAGCTGTTTGGATTTACTCTACTACAGTGTGAAGGACAGAATATGGACAGACCATGCATTAAAACCCTTTTATTTCAGGACTTTTTTCAGTTGGACAGTGCAAAAATCCTGCTGTTTAAATGTAAATAAAGTGTACAATAATAGTAGCACTAAAAAAACAGGTCTGAGAAATTAATCTATCATGTTTGATTTTTAAATTTCAATCAAATACTTTTCACTGAAGTTCTGTGAAGAATTAAAGACTCATTTTGAAAGTGTCCCTTCATGTTCTCCTTCATATCTAATCAAACATCTTTTATTTCCTTGGTGATTGCTCAAAGGTTATACCAGTTCCCAATATCCTGTTTCAGCAGCGTCCAGTGGTGCCAACATGTACTGTATAACAGTCAAGTCAAAATGTGTTAATGTGTGTGCTGCTTTTGTTCAGTTTTAAAGAACTTTGATGACTTCTGAAGGAACCGGAGACCCGGAGAATCCAAAACTGAGGAAACGGTTACTACTCGCTGTGTCGCACCATCCAGTTTCCTGTATACACTCGTGAAAATCACCAATACAGCTTTTCTCCTCTACAGTTCAGAACCAAACAAGCCCTCCAGAACATAAAATAATAATATATAAATGAAATAATACAATTTATAAATGTCTAAAATGACACTCTTCTTGCCGCATGCACCAATGATGACTGTTGTCAGTACTGTGATTCATTCCCAACCTGAACCACGTGAAACCCAATCAAGCAATGTTGTCTTGTTGATTAGGATGTCCGATCACAAGACTCATGTTTTGTTTAGTTATTTGGTAAGTTTGAGGAGTCACAAACTTTTTGTTCTGACCCAGAAGTAAAGAGGCACTTATATGACATCATGAACTATTATCAAAGATGGAAAAAGTCCTACAACCTATTTTGGGCTAATATAATGGTACAAATGTGTCTCTTTGATTCCTCCTCTCTGCAGCCCAGAACTGTTCAGGTGTGAGGACATGTGCAGAGTGTTTGGAGAGGGCGGAGTGCGGCTGGTGTGGTGATCCCAGTAACACCGGCAGGGGTGTTTGCATGGAGGGCTCCTACCGAGGCCCCCTGAAGCCCGCCGCTGCCCGTGCTGGGCCCAGAGACCGAGAAAGACTACGAGACAGAGACATGGTGCTGGATCAGAGTCTCTGTTCGTCTGATAGAGGCTACAACTGGGCCTTCATCCAATGTCCCGGTGAGTGAACCACTGGAAGAGGCCACATGCTAACTTATTAGTCATATGTAAGTATGATGTGCATCTTCACCGTAACTCTTCAAGTAATGGCACTGACACGGGGGGGAAGAAGCGCTGCTCGTGGCCTTGTCTTGCAGTCGTTTTTGCTGCTGTACATTTTAAACTATGAGCTGAGTGTATCTTTAACTCTGTGTGTTTGTGTGTGTGCAGCGTGTCAGTGTAATGGACACAGCAGGTGTGTGAACGGCAGCGTGTGTGAGCACTGTGGGAACCTGACTGCAGGGATGCACTGCCAGAGCTGCATGCCCGGTTACTATGGCGACCCCGTCAACGGAGGGAAGTGCAATGGTGAGTGCAAAGGTCACGCGGGGGTTTTAGGTTGAGCATCGGCCAAAAAAAGTTTTGATTTTGCAAGAAACACCGATGCACTGCAACATGTTGTTTTTTTAAAAATATATAAACAAGTGAAAAACAATCTGAATATGTTAACCTCTTTGAAATCAAATCACTTTGTTAAAAATAACGTTTTATTTTTCTCTTCTACTGAAACAACCTGCCTTGGTTCAATATTTCCAAAATAAATTCTTGACACGAGTTCATTTCTCTGGGGAACAAGTTTGCTTTAAGAAAAGTATGTTTTTAAAGTTCAATTATAGACAGAAATAACTAAAGAGTGCGTGTTTTGGAAGAATTCTCCCTTTTAAGCTTTATGTTGCCTAATTTCTTGCTTTGACTTGCTTTTAATAGAAATCATGACATGTAGAAAGTCGCCAGCTGTCTGCAGCCCTGTAATGGACACAAACATCCTGATGGGGGCAGTGTTTAAAAGCTGTGAGTGTGGGCGACCAGCAGAGCACTTGAGCAGTGATATGGGACACTACACGTGTAGGTTGGACAGGATTGTGGTCTGCAGACGTTGAGGGAACAGCACCAGCAACTTATTTAAGGCTCTGCTTCCATTTCTTATGGTTTCTAGTGAACAGCAGAGAGGCTGGACCCTGGAAGATGGTGCTGATGTCGGCAAACGCACGTTTTATGTGCATCCACATTTTTCTGCTTGGAATCCGTCTGTCAGCAGATTTTCCCCATGCTTTGTTTATCATCATATGGAAATAATCACAGCAAATCCCATAGATAAAATTGTTAACAACAGATTATGTGTGAGTTAGATGATGGAAAGCAGAAGCCACAGGAGTGTGTGTGTGTGTGTGTGTGTGTGTGAGATTTGAAGTCTCAGGGGGCTGTGTTGGAGAAAGTATATGATGTGGGCCTAGATGGGGAAAAAGCTCTGCGATGGGAGAGTGTAATGGATGAATGAGTGACTGCTAGAGTGTGAGCCGAGTGAGAGGGAGGTGCAGTTACATCGCTCTCCCTGTGACAGATGTGCGTTTTGGCTTGGCGGGCGGCATGGCATTAAATCGCTCTTAATCATTTTCTTATTTCCTGAGTTGACTGGTGTCTCTGTCCCTGGCGGCTTCTCGCGGCGAGCGCGGCGCTGATAGATGCACGCCTCGCGTCGCCTCCGCACAGGACCGCCTCCCATGCACTTTGGCCGTCTTTGCATTGTTTTTCTTTTCACTTCATCCTCCGTCTCCGAGTCTTTTTGACGCCTCCATACGTCCTGTTTAACATCGCCTGGTCCCATTTCCCTGCTGTTTCTCTCTTTTAAGGCTCCTTTCCTGTTTGATTCATGCCACATTTGCTCAATGTATATTTCATTCTTACATCTTTCTTTCCTTTTCTCGCTGTCTCCTTTTCTTTTACTGTCCTTTTTCCTTGTTTTGTCTACTTTCCATTCCTGACTTGTTTTCTTCTCCTCCCCTTGTTTCCTTTTCTCTCCCTCTTTTCTGTTTTGTCCTCTTCTTTAAATCTATTTCCTCTCCTCCTCTCCAGTAACGTGCTGGTTAAACTGGACTCATCCATCTGCCTTCACCTCTTTACCCCTATCCCTTTATTTTCCCCTCTCTTACTTCCCCTATGCCTCTATCGTTCTCTCTTACAGTTCACAATCCATCCACCCATTCATCCTTCCTTCAACCCCCATCTCTCTCTCTCTCTCTTTATAAAAAGGACCAATAGATTTACCTTGGGCTAAACTGCTGGGAGGCAGTGATGTGCGTCCGATTAGAGGACTGAATGATATGAAGACCGCTTCATCACTACTAGGGAGGGGGGGAAAGGCCTCAGCTCATGGGGTCGTAAAGAGGGTGGAAGGGTGAGAGAGGTGGTGGGGGGGAGGGAAAGGGGGAGACGGAGTGAGAAGAGGAAACGGAGACAAGCAGATAAAACCATGTGCTGTGATATACAAGGTTAATATCGGTGGAGAAGGACAGTTGCCCTTGGATAGAGAGATGATGAAGGAACAGAGGAGGAGATGGAGGGATAAACAGAGGAAGAGATGGAGGACAGACAGAGGAGAGGGGAGTCTGTCCGCTCCCCTGTCCCTGTGACAGATGATTAACTAACCTTGTCAAATCTCTGTGTTTGTGTGTGTGTGTGTGGTGGGGGGGCATTAGCGTCCCTTTTCTGCGACTGTACCGTTCACCTTGTCCTGCACACACACACACACACACACACACACACGAAATCAAACGCACTCACACCACCCTTCGGAGCTGCAGCTGACGACGTGTTGGACGTCTCTTTAGATGTTTCAGAGGAGAACTTGATTTTAAGAGACTGACGGGAAACCTGCATGTTTTTATTCTTTCAACGGAGACACAGACTGATTAAAAAAAAATACATTTTCTATTCACATTTATGACGGGAAGTTGCTTTTCAGATAGAAACGAGTACAACCACAGCTGTGTCAGAGTGGTTTGCTTAATGGCACGTTAGCAGAAGTAGTATGCATCATTGTGGAGGTGTCACACCCTCCAGCTGGTGGTGGTCTGCTTGTGTTCAGTTCACGCTGAAGCCATTAAGTTAAACAGTTGATCCACTTCTTTTAAAAACCTCCATAAATAAAGTCTTTCTGTGCTGGCGCTCAGGTTTAACAAGGTATCACCTGCAGCAGGCAGCCCACTGTGCTGCCCTCTGACTTGTCTTCCAGGCAACACTTCGGCTTGTATTATTTCTTCTTCTGCTTGTTATCTTTCTCTACCCAGTGCTTCGGTGTGTAATGCTCCTGTGCCATCGGCGCCTCACGCTGAACAGTTTTATTACTTTCATAAATTGTTCATGATTCACATCAGGTGCTCCCGCTGCCCGTCTTGTTTCTGACACTGTAACCCTCCCTGCACTCCCTCACCTGGTCCCTCTTGTTGTCTGTGGAGACTCTGTCATGCTGATCGTGTGATGCATAGAAACGCGACACAAGTCAAAGGTTGGCGTTGGGTCTGCAGGACGTTTTGTCACTCAGCCGAGAGGTTTCATGTCGTACAGGTTCATCTGGGTCACTCAAGTGTTCTCTTATTTTTTCCAACAGCAGAAGGAAAGAATCATAAATAAAAGAATAACAATGGGATGTGTTATAAATTCATTGAAACAAAGAGGAGTGCTTGATATGAATGGTGGAGGATTTGTTGCTGTAGGACACATGAATGGCGTTTTGAAGCATTTAAATGAAGGTGACTAAGGAGTATTTTGAGTGCTGCAGATCATTCATACATTCACAGACTACAACAAAACTACAGGTGGGTTTGTATGAAGAACCCTCAATACTTTTAAACTTCAAGACTGTTCTTACCTGGAAAAACAGCAGCAATGGTCATTTTTGAACCACTTAAAATATCCTATCTTTATGTTTTCCTGGCAAGCAACCTCTTGTGGACAAGTAGACCTGAGGCTTTCCTCTTATCTGCAGCTCAGATGGACGTTCTAGCACTGCTAAACCTCTTCAGGAGGAGGTGTTTTTTTTGTTGTTGAGGGCCCTAACCTGTTTTCCACGTCCAGTATGAAATGAATGCAACATCACATTGTTCCCCCACTATCCCAACTCAGGCAGCTGAACAAGATTCTCAATTTACTAAGAAAAACACCAAAGGAAACCGCAACAATAGATTACAATAGATGTTGACTACTGTCTCTGCAAGAACCTGGCAACCCGTCAACCAGAGACTTAGACAGACAGGTGTGGGTATGGGTGTGGGTGTGTGTGTGGGTGTGTGCGTGGCCAGCTGTAGCAGAAGAGGGATGTTGCCTGCAGAGTTGCTCCATTCAGTCTTCTCTGTGGAGACACTCTCACCTGTTGTCTGGAGTGTGTGTTTGTGTGTTCATATCTGTGCTTTTAAACATGCTTGCTTGTGTGTGTGTGTGTGTGTGTGTGTGTTTGTACCTGTGGAGCCTGGTGGCGGAATTGCAAACTACCCAGCATTCTTAGCGGTATCCAGTCATCTCGCTTCTGGCAGCTCTATTCCTGGTGTCTGACTGGTACAAACATACAAATGCATAGACAAACCAGAAGAGAGAGAGAGTGACACACACACACACACACACACACACACACACACACACACACACACACACACACAGTGT
>JAVQJL010056273.1:0-19416 GCA_036024295.1 Nannoperca obscura
GTGTGTGTGTGTGTGTGTGTGTGTGTGTGTGTGTGTGTGTGTGTGTGTGTGTGTGTGTGTGTGTGTGTGTGTGTGTGTGTGTGTGTGTGTGTGTGCGCACGTGTTGACATTTTGACCCAAAAGTAATCCTACCTCATACTGACGTGTTTCCGGATTGCAGCCACGGTTTATTCAGACGCCGTGCTTTTGTGTGAGTGTAAATGCGTGCACAAGTGTGTGTGTGTGTGTGTGTGAGTGAGTGAGAGAGACCACTGACAAAGCATGTCTGCTGTGTGATCCCAGACGAAAGGCTTACGAGTGGGCGGCTGTGTCAGCAGCTACTGTTTGTATATCTCTGTGTTGGTGTCAGATCCCCACCGAGTTTGTGCAACCCAAATGATTCTCCGAGCCTAATGAGCTTGTAAAAAAAAAAAAAAAACATTTAACAAAAACATTGTTACATATTTTACATTTTGCTTCTTTTGTCAATTTGTGTGTGTGTGTGCGTGTGTGTGTGTGTGTGTGTAGCACGGCTGGGCTGTGGGTCCACGTCAGCGAGCTCTGCTCCTGAGAGGAGGGTCCACAGACTGCTCAGCTTCCAGAGGTACCTACACTCATCCCGTCTGCTGCGGGGAGTCCCCCAGCAGATCCCCCTCCACATCCTGGATGAAGACTACACTGGACAGGCCAGAGTATGGCACCCGCCTTTTTATATAACAATACTGCATAAGACTTTTAAGTGCACATGATTTGCATTATTAAGACTTAATTTCACTAATTCTGTGCTTCTCGTTTTCTTCTCTTGTAGTGCATGCTGGAAAAAGTCGGGAACTGGAACTTTGACATTTTCCTCTTCGATAGGTTGACAAACGGTGGGTAAAATATGATCCGAACTACTGGTTTTCTAATACTGGCTTTAAAAGTCAAAAAAACAGAAGTAATGCAGCGCTGACAGGAGAATCCTGCATTAAACCAGCCTTAGATTCAATGTGTTACCAATGGTGCCATCTATTGGAGGCCGGCCGAACACATCTTATATTCAGATAGTTTAGATCCATTTGGTTGTCATTTGCTTATTTTGGGGGCAAATAAGGAGCATATTGAAACTAAAAACTGCACCAACAGTGTGTGTGTGTGTGTGTGAGAAAAGGGGATATCAAGACATAGCAGCATATAGTACCATGGGATGAAAAATGCAGAAAAAGAAGAAGTCATTTTGGGATATGAAAAAGTGGAGAATGTGTAGTCGAGGCAGGTTTAGAGAAAGCAGATGCATCAATGAAATAAATTACTAAACTGAAAAAAACTCCTGCAATGCACTGAGCATAACAGATTGATGGTATTTCACATTGTAACCACTATCTGATGGTTCAATTTCCCTTTTGAACAGAAGTGAAAAGTGACACACAAACCAGATAAAAGCAGAATGCTCACTCCACACTTGTCTTCCTGTTCAGGAAACAGCCTGATCAGCCTGACCTTCCACCTGCTCAACCAGTATGGCCTGGTGGAGCTCTTCCAGCTCGACATGGTCAAACTCTGGAGGTTCCTGGTCATGGTCCAGGAGGACTACCACAGCAACAACCCCTACCACAACGCTGTCCACGCTGCAGATGTCACACAGGCCATGTACTGCTACATGCGGGAGCCCATGGTGAGAAATGCAAACGAGACATTCCGTTTTCCCTCTTCTCTAGCCAAGTTTGGTTTTTTTGCTCTTGCAATAGACAACTCACAGTGCGGACTTTCCTGAAAAACTTCTTTCAATCCACCCACTGAATATAAAGTAATCAGAGTTTAATAATTCATGTTTTTTAATTATAAATGACACGGAAAACCAACTGAATTTCATTCTCTTATTTAAGAAATATTGCATGAAAAGTTGCACCAGTGTCGATATAGAAATTCCAGATCTAAAAGGGAGTTTTTGTATTTTAAGTCATCATAACCTTTGTGCCGCTGTCTTGTTGTGAGTGCAGCTTGCCAAGTCTTTGACCTCCCGTGACATCCTACTGGGACTCCTAGCAGCAGCCACACATGACCTGGACCATCCCGGGGTCAACCAGCCTTTCCTCATCAAGACTGACCACTATCTAGCTACACTCTATAGGGTAGAGTCACATAACAGCACTCATCAATGTATTGTTGTGAAAGACCTCATTCAGTAATTTATTAAATGAATGCGTCTGTGCACATTTTCCTTTTTGAATGTGCAGAATACCTCAGTTCTGGAAAACCACCACTGGAAGTCGGCAGTGGGCCTGCTCAGAGAGACTGGGCTGTTCTCCCATCTGCCTGCTGAGGACAGGTCAGTTTGACACTGAAATGATGCTAACAACAATCAGATGGCACCGGTTGAAAGTTTATACATATTACTTGACAGAAAGTGAAGTTATTTCAAAGAGACTTCTCTGCTTAGTTGATGCCACAGGCGGAGCTTAACGGCCTGATCATTTTGTCTTTCCGACCCCGTAGCTTGAACATGGAGAGGGAGTTGGGCTCCTTAATCCTGGCCACGGACATCAGCAGACAGAATGACTACCTGTCTAGGTTTCGCAGGCACCTGGACCAGGAGAACCTGTGCTTGAGCAGCGCCAGCCACCGTCACTTCATCCTGCAGGTCGGTTACCCCCTCCATCTCTTTCTCACACACACACACACACACACACACACACACACACCTCTTCTGCATCTCAGCACAACTCTTATGTTGTTTTCATTCCCACCCTGTACAGATGGCTCTCAAGTGTGCGGACATCTGTAACCCCTGCAGACCCTGGGAGCTGAGCAAACAGTGGAGTGAGAAAGTGACCGAGGAGTTCTTCCAACAAGGTTATCTTTGCTTCTCTGTCCCCTTTACAGTACCCTCTTATTCTTTGTGTTTATTCTCTATACCCATTTATTCTGCCATATAACGGCTCGTATATTAATTATATTTTCTTATGCTCATTAAGGAGACATTGAGAAGAAGCACAAACTTGAAATCAGCCCACTTTGTGACAGAGAGGCGAACACAGTTGGCAACATTCAAACAGGTGAGTAGCATTGTTGTATTTTTGTTGTGTGTCTTTTACTTCCTAGCTTGGTTCTAATCTTTAGCCTGAATCTGCTTCTGCTACTTCTCCTTCCCTCCAGGCTTCATGACATACGTGGCGGAGCCGCTGTTTGCAGAGTGGGCTCGTTTCTCCGACACGCGTCTGTCCCAGACCATGCTGGGCCACATGGGGCTGAACAAGGCCAGCTGGGGCGGCCTACAGCAGGAACAAACCTCCGTCTCCGAAGAGGCGGAGCCCAGCACAGCCGCCTCCGACACGGATGATGCAAACGCGCAAAGAGACGGCAACACAGCCGCAACCGCAGGAGGAAGCAGCTCCAAAGAAATACCTCAGGGAAGCAGAGAATCCTGACACTCCTTTTTGTGCCCTTTCACCTCAACCTCCTGACCCCTGACCCCGGCCTCAGGGCCCCAACACACACTGGGGGCTGGGTGGGGCACGCCCTGCCGCTGCCCCACCTGATCCCAACACCTTGTTTGTTTTGTTGCTTTTGCCTCCCATCTTGGTAAACCACTGTTTTTATTTAATTTATTTAATTTTTAATTCCTCTTTTTTTTGGCATAGAGCAATACATAGATACCTCATTTGGCTACTGCTGTATTTTCTTTTATTTGCTTTGTTTTATTTATTTGTCCACTGTAGTTTTGGCATTACTGACTGAACACACCACTCTTTTGTTTCTGTCGGTGAACCTTAAGGGGAAAGCAGTATAAATACTGAAGAAGACATTTTGTTCTGGTATTTTGAAGTGCCATTTGAAAACAAAGATTTGAAGAATGATGTTGAACTGATTTGACTGAGACAACTGGAGTATTCGGACACGAGACTTGAGACATTATAGTAAAGCCGTGTTGCATTTGTATTGAAGATTCTTCCTCATGTAAAGACAAAAAAAACAAGTGACAAGCCCAGTCCTTTTGCTGCCTCTACGAAGACTGTTTACGCATCTCCTCGTTTGTTGTTCCTCTCCCTTGAACTGAAGTGAATCATGTGGGCTCCACGGTTTGCCTTCGAAGCACAGATGTGTAGAACCACTCGTTTGAACTGTCATCCCACTGTTGAAGCCATGAGCAGAACCTTATTCAAACACACCAGATGCCATAAGTAACTCCACCAGTGCTACGATGTGTTCTTGCACTCCCAAACAACGATGGTGTTGGATGTGCAGCTTCGTCTCCGTGACATCTGTAAGAGACCCCTGTGAAGGTATTGTAGAACTTTAGTCCTTTTCCTGATGTTTCCGACTCTTCCAGTGCTGGTTGAACTTGGGGGAAGCTTCCCTCCCACACTGGAGATCAGTTGCTCACCGCACACGCATCTCACCTGGAACTCCACTCCACGCAACTCGACTCGCTCAGGGTTTTGCCAGTCTTGTATCAAGAGGGAGAGGGGGAAGAGGTGACTGCAGATGATGCAAGGTTGTTGTTTTTTTCTGGCTAGGATCTACTGAAGGAGGCTCTCCCTCTCTGCAGAATGTCTCTCTCAGCCACATGCAACCTAAAGGACTGCTCGACTGATGCCTTATAACTATGCACAAACTATGCTAAGTGACCAAACCAGCTCCAGTTCCCATCAAGTGCATGGTGTGCTTGTCTTTGAATGCACTGTCCAATCCCTCTTGCCTTTTTGTTGTGAGGAACTCCAGCTGTCCTCCTTTTGTACGGAAACAAAATGGTCGAGTGACTTTGAACATTCCATTTCTTTGTGTTTGGTTTGTCTACTTTGATTCTGTATAGTGGCACAAATTGTGTTTGTGTTTAAACATTTTGAAAGATAACAGGTGCTTTTTCTTACTTTAGCTGATTTGTATTTTGCTGTAAGTGCTGTAAGACTGTTGATAAAACTGTTTACAATTGTTGCGACAGCCATTTTCGGGAAGACTTCAGTGTCGAGCCAGATTTTGTAAAGGCTTTGCTGTATTGACCTTTTTGATACATGCCTGTTGCAGTTACGATTTGAATAATAAAACCTGTTGTTGACAAGTGTTTCTTTGACTTTCGCACAGTTAAAGCATGTCGTGT
The DNA here is from genome assembly GCA_036024295.1 of Nannoperca obscura. NCBI lineage: Eukaryota > Metazoa > Chordata > Actinopteri > Centrarchiformes > Percichthyidae > Nannoperca > Nannoperca obscura. The sequence goes on from JAVQJL010056273.1 coordinate 5,057, forward strand.
AAATCGATGTTTGCGTCTCCTTTAAGTTACTTGCTATTGATCGATGTGGGGCAACCTCTCCTTTGATCTCAACTATTTAGGAGCAATTTAATGTTAAAGCCTCTCGTTAGATTCACTAGAGCAAGTCAGGCAGGCCATAAACCTTTATTTAGAGATTTCACAATTCAAGTTAACAATTTTTACGGAACACAAACTTTTCTACAAATTCTTGAACAGTAACATTAAAATCACTAAATGACTACTGATACACCCAGTCCTCCTTCCCTTATTAAAAAAAGGTAATATTAGAGTTGTCTTGAAGAAGCAACTACACTGGTGTAGTGAACACAATTGGGAACAATGTGCAGTCAGTCACTTTGAACAAAATACTGCCTAAAAACCTCACATGACCCGGAGCAGTCGGTAAGTTCTGAGACACAAACGGAGGCATGGAAATGTAATTACTGGCACCAAAACATCATTTATGGCTTTGGTAAACTGATAACAGAGAGTGCCTTAGGACCCGTGACTACACTATGTTATCAATAAAGAGTTAACTACAACAATGCAGTATGTCTTCAGTGACGACGGTGAAGTTGTTTTGTCGTGAAGGCAAATCTTATCACGGGAGTTACTGATAAAGCAACAAAACATTGCACGCTTCCTGTACCTTCATTAACCTAGACACATGACCTCTGCTTAACTGTTACAGTATCTGTTTTCTTCACTATTTAAACATCATCCTAAATGGGAAATAGAAAAGAAAAAAAAGAAGGTAATATTTGGAAGTGAGTGGCAGAATCTCGCAGTGCATCACTGGAATGCATTTGGCTCTTAAACGCTGATCGTAGTGAAGAGATAAATAACGTCATCTAAAACTGGGATGCATAACTTTGAACCAGCAAAAGACATCCACACCCTGGCAAGACTGGGCATCCGGGACACGACGTACGCAGATAAAAGCACAGAATTGTTTAAAAGCCAACTGTAATTAATAGACAAATCTACAACATAATTATCTGTGTTAAAATCGTAATTATCTACTTAAACCACAACATAAATAGAAGCATCCCAAACATAAATTAGTCTACACGTCACTGATATATAAAGAATACAGCACGGTATTCCACGAGAAAGAAAGTGCTCCCTTTCTCCTGTGGTAGAAGAACTCTTCAGCTTTCACAGGCCCCTTAAAAAAAGGGAACCCAACCAACGATGCTATGTGCAACAAATTTAACAAAAACCTAAGTAATGATTGAATAATAAAACCTAATAACATTTTACAATTCTGTAGTGTTGCTTAAACATGCACTCGTGCCTCCAACACCTTCACTCAGGCCTGTGATGAGCAGAAATTTAGACACGAAATTTCAACACGAAAATAAAAAAACACATTCAGTTAAACAAACAAAACAAAAATCTTATTTGTATAATAGAAAGCTAATATAAGTTATAAAAGTGCAAAAATAGATGCTCATTGGCTGCAACACCAAGAGTTGACTGGTACTTGGAGCCGACATCTAGTTCAGGCCCTTGATGCTCCACAGAAACAGCTGATATTAAGAGGTTGATAAAGGCACTTCAAAGTGTCCTCGGTGCGTCTGGACCTCGAGTTCAGAATCACCCGCTCAGATCAGCTTCCTTTTTCCAGTTTGTTTCAACATGTGCTGCCCAAACTGTGAAAACAGACAGAATAAAAGACATCGGTCAGTCAAACTACGTACACTCAATTCCATATATGGTGTTATTTGAATTCATATTTGCTAATAGCGATGAATACAGTAACATCTCTCACCAAAGGGGATTCTTTTTGAGGTTTCACGTCTGGAACGGGAAGTTTGAACTCCTCCTTGTCTTCTCGCTCACTGTCGTGTCGATAACGATGGGCGAACTTGCGTTTCAGCGCCTCGGCGATGAGAGTTGCGGCATCGACCGGCTCGTGGGCCTTCGCTTTGGCATCACCTTCCGCTGGACGACTACCAAACAGACGGTTTCGAATTTGATTATTTGTGTGGTGAACAAACACACCTTCCCGTTTATAGTAGCCGCTAGAAGTCTACATGTGTTGGTGCATTCAAATATGGAATGCTACAAAATGAGCTAAATCTGTGGTTATATTGAACATGTATCATTAGTTAGGAACAGAGGCCCAAAATACCTGCTGTTAGCTTGGAAGCACATCTATTAACTTCCAAAAACACATTGGTCTTCTTATTTGATCGCTTCCAAATGTGTTCGAATGTATTTTCACTGATTGGCTATTTAAGAAGAGGCCCACCTTTTGACCGATCGCAACTTGACCTTGCCCATGTCTTTCAGGACATCAAGCATGCTGGGGATTTCTGTTGGCTTCGGATCCAACACCGTCTGGCCGTCCGTCCTCTTCCCCCTGCGCTCCTTTATCAACTCAATGGCAGAAAATGTCCGCTGGAGACTTGAGGGGGGAGGAGGCGGCGGCGGTGGGGGTGGAGGAGGGGGAGGCAGGGTGCCAGAGGGTGGAGGGGGAGGTGGAGGTATGGTAGCAGCTGAGGTGAAACAAAGGAAAGAAAAATCTTAATGCTGTGTAAAATGTGAAATTTTGCTGCCATCTAGAGGAACACTTACATCACTACAGTGGAGCGAACCGAGGAAGACAGATCCCTCAGTGCACTCACGCCACATGGAGAGACATGTTTATGTTTTTGAAGGCGGTGTAAGGAGATACCTGGCTGTGCGCTCTTTTCCTGAGCCAGTACGATTTGTGCTATCTGAGCTCGGAGTTTTGCAAGTTCGTTCTCCAGTGCGCTGATCTTCTGAATGGCCTCGTCGTTGGCAGCTGTCGGCCCCTGGGGGTCAGGAGTCTCCTGATGCAGGCTTGGTAGTGACCTCTGGCGGGTTAAGGGTGTTCTCTGGGGATGGGGCTGGCGGGCTCGAAACACGAGTCCTGGTGGGATCCCCGACCTGTTTCGACGAGGCAGAGTCGCCTTACTCACACGGACAAGTAAATCCATACACACCAAACGGAAGTTCTCCTCAAGAAGACGTAGGCCGACACAAATCCTGCTCTCACCTGGGTCTGCCAAAGAAGTCTTCGTCATCCTCCTCATCCCTGTCTATCCAGCCAATATCAGCCAGAGAGGCCACCAAACCGCTCTGCTTCCTGGCGCCAATCAGGACACCAGCGTCCTCGTTGTACGGATAGAGCTGTCAGAGAGAGATCAGCCGTGTTCGACACTTTGACTAAAACTCACAAACACTGCATTTCAACAACTAATAAAAAGGTAGTAGGTAAGTAAAAATGAGGAAATGAGGGCAGTTCAGAGGGAGGGGGTGTGGAGGAAAGCTTCAGGAAGCTCAGTAGGTCTTTAATGGTTTCAAAGTTGTTGAAGGTTGCAGAACAAACTGACCTAAAGCAGACATACTGCATTCCTCATAGCTAGGGAGGGCAGCTGGAGAAAGAAGGAAAGAAGAAAAAGAGAGAAAGCACAGGGTTGAAGGAGTCAGAAAAGTAAAGAAAAGCAATTCAGTTTTTCAAATGACATGCCACTCAATTGAACTATGTCAAAGGTTGACTTGTTAACTTCTGAACACACAGTCGTCGCTTTTATGGTAGGGAACTCTCCTTTAGAACGACTGCATCCACTCTGTTTACGGTTCACAAATGCAAACAGACAGACAAGCAGAGGTAAACAGAAGTTGAAGAATTGTCGTCACGTGGCTGTGATGCCGACAGCGGAGACGGAAGAGGAAACAGGGATGTGTAATGTGGGACAACTTCAAAAAACATGACAAGAAGAATAATCTGACAATGCAAAATATACATACTATATGATGGGTCTGTCTGTTAACTAAAACATCACTATAAAACAAAATACAAATATGATCCCTGTAACCTTCCCTCACCTGAAAATGAACCCTGGGGCAGGGTTTAAGAGGAAGACTGTTAGCTATTCTCCTCACAATACTTCTTGAGGACCCATAGGGCTTGGCTGATCCAAAAGCCTGCAAAACAAAAAGACAAATGAATGCAACCCAAACGAAAGAAAACAATTCCAATACACCAAATCCCATCTATTACAGTTAATTTGTTAATAAACTAAATGCAGTCTACACAAGCTGCATTCGAGCGGAAACACCAGCAGATTTCAGTAGTCCATGGCTGGTACTTCTCAGATCGTCCGACTCAGAGACCTTAACTACGGGCTTTCAGATGAGAGCCAGACAAAGATACAGTACAGTGGTGTTTCATGGTCTGTGTAAGACTACGATGTTACATTTTGAGATGTACGGGAATAGTACATTATAGAAGACACTTATTAAGTCAGACATCAACCGTCACATACCAGGTCCATTTCAATCTGTGCATGGTCTTTACTCATTTCGGTGGATGTGTTTCACAAGGGCAGATTGACACATGCTCCAACACCAAGGGGATCATCACCAATTAGTAATCTGGAAGAAACACAAAACAAGAGTGAGGAAGTCAGGGTCAATTACCTGGAAACACAAATCTTAAAACCAACAATGGCTTATTGCGGTGCCTCTACAACGCATACCTGTGTTCAGATGCTCCAGTACATTACACTGACAGACATTTTGACAAGTATTTAGTGGCATGGGTGGAAATTAACTTTGAAAACCAATATATAGTTATCTAACATTGTCATTGACGCCAATAATCTATTTAAGGATGCAGAGTCGAGGATAGGTATCTGTACGTTAGGTTAGCTAATAAAATGGCACAACCAGATATGTAATGTAATCTAGCCTAGTTTAACATAATCACCATTGCCATTTGTGTTGTTTGGTTTGCGATTCAAAATGTGTATTGGCTGCCTTAGTACTGCAATTTATAAGAAATGAATTTAGTACTTAAAGCACTCTGTCTGTCTGTCTGTCGTTAAACGGTAAGATAATCATAGGAATGATTTCAAGCTAATCATTGCCGCTATTTTTCTTGGTTTTAAGAGTTCAGAACTTAGTTATAGCAACAAAAAAAGGACACTAAGAAACGTGTAAACGTTTGTCAGACATATGTTAGTTGATATCATGCGACGGCTAATGACTTAGCTAACCTTAATTAACTTTAGCGGGCTAAGTGGCGCTAACAACGTTAGCGAGTTAGCTAACTTAACTCTAACTTTGACAACCGCTGACAAATTAATTTGGATATGTCGAAGACACTCATTTCTAGTTACCTCTAACGCGTGATAACCAACTACATGTGTTGTTATATTCATTCTCGAAGATCGGTTTTACGTGTGAGACCTTGAAACTCACTTACCGAAACTGAAGCTGTCTGACAACTTTCTCAATTTTTTCCACCTTGTCAACCACCGGAGATCTACTGCAAGAGGTGACTAATGTGAAAAGACTCATGGAATACATTTTGAGCCAATTGGAAAACAGGGATAACAATTGATAGGTTGTGATTATGAACGCCACCATTGGTTATTAATATTGATTGTCAGGCGCAGCCACCAATTATATTTGAGCTTTAAAACAAAACTCTCTGATGATTGGGTATTATATCATTCGATCAAATTATACTGTCCAATCATATACCAGGAACTCTGTGGATGCTCGTTATTATTCCCTACATTTCCCGGCAGAGCTGTTTCCGGGTTCAACTGCAGGGGTCTTTATGGGAAATCGGTATGTCCTGTATAACAAAACGGCTGTACCCATTGATGTGCCACAAAACCCAAACAGTGCACAGCTGCTAGCTAAAGCAGCACAGTAAAGAAAGAGGCTCAGGCCTAACGTTAGTGAAATCATTTTGTTACCGTTGTTTTTAAGGTGGCTTCGGAACTTAGCTGTTAATTGTTGCGTCGTTTTGTATATGCTGTAACTGGAGTTACAGCCTCATGATTTCACCGAAAACTGACAAAAAGGTATGTTATAGTTAATTGTTAAGTAACGTTAGCTATCGTTAGCCTAGCTTAGCTGCTTTGTCGTCTCTGTACCACAGGGCGTGATTTGAGGTGAGGTTGGGGGTCGTAGAAAGTGTCTTTGTCAAAAACGACTATTTTTATTTTGGTTTACAAAATTATTGATTGTGTTACCAGAAAAGCATGACATGAAACCGCACGATTTTAAAATATGCCTATCGGAGCATGCTAAGCTATTTGTTCTATCTTGTGATGATAACTACAGTCTTATAAATGCACATCAAATCAATAACTTTACAAGAGTCACTTATCAGGTTGTGAAGCACCACCTTTCAGAGGGTATTGCTGATCTAAACTTAACCAAATGAGTAAAACGTTGTCTATAGCAATGAGATAGTTGTAAAAGTTGAATAGTTAGGTTAAGGTTAGGATATGCCACCGTCACTTCATTTTGCACAGTGTCTGCACTAAGTTAGTAAAAAGACAGTAAAGATGGGTTTTTAGGTATTTTGTTATACACATAAAACGCATTTGTAACAGTGTGGCAACGATTGGTTGAGTAATTGACTTGTTAATTTATAGACAATTATTTGTAAACAGTATTGACAGTAAAGTCACGTTTTTGTCATTTATGAAGGTAAAAGCTTAAACATTTACTTGCTCCAGCTTCTTAAAAGTTAAGATTTGTATGTTCTTTTTACCTGTGGTCAGGAAAATAAACAATCTGAAGATGTCACTTTTGTCTCTGGCACATTTTTACAATTTTTCTGACATTTTATGGTGCAAATAATTAGTTGAGAAAATCTTATTGATTATGAAATAATAATTAGCGGTATCCCTAAGTTTTAATCATCTGATTTACCTCAACTGTCTTTTTTTCCCTCTTTTTCTTCAGTAGAGTGAAGAGGTTGGTTTGATGTGCGTGGCGTCAAGACTAGAGGCACCATGAGTGCGGAGATGGATGCACTGACTGTGGTGAACCAGCTGCGAGATCTTGCTGCAGACCCCCTGAACCGAAGAGCCATAGTAGAAGACCAAGGCTGTCTGCCAGGTCTCATTCTTTTTTTGGACCACCCCAACCCACAGATCGTCTACTCTGCGCTACTGGTAATCGGGGGGCGTCTATTTATTTACATTTTATTGAGATTGAATGAGTCTGGGTTTAATAATCAGTTGACTTCCCTACTGGTTCTATAATTTATGTTCTTTCTGCTCATTTCATATTTTGCCCCACTTCCCCCTGCTGTTCAACAGTGTCAGAGCAGACTTTAGGGCCTAAAGGCCAGTTTCCCCACCACTGTATCCCAGTCACCATCACAAGGTGGCTCGTGGTGGCATTACAACAGCTACATATTTAAAACCACTGTACAGTGGTGACACCTGCTGTCTGTTTTGTGGTGTAAACACAATATAGCAACCTCGCCGCACTTCCACCACCGCCCCTCTTTTGCACAGTACACGACTTGCATCGAGAGTACACATTTAAGTGGCTTTATGTAAGAGTTGCAACATAACGGTATCCCGGGAAGTGTAAACACGGGTTCAGTGCGTGCGAATTTATATTGGTTATGTAATATTTTACCATTGCACATGCTAACCCATTTAAAAGCGCTCTCTCTCTCTCTCTCTCTCTCTCTCTCTCTCTTACGATATCACAAATGGTCTGTCAGACTTTAGTGCTGGATACATAACGCTTGCCCTTGTCCTTGCAGGCCGTGCGCTACCTGGCAGAATGTCGAGCCAACAGGGAGAAGATGAAGGGCGAGCTGGGCATGATGCTGAGTTTGCAGAATGTCATGCAGAAGCAAGTCGCTGTCATCACCGCATCTCATGCACAAACACAGAGACACACACACACACACACACACACACACATGCACGCACGCACACATGCTCGCTGTGCACTTTCTTTACATAAAACCTTAACCTAGGATTTCTTTTGTTTTGCACAGACAATGAGTGCCAGTCTGCAAATTGTCCAGGCAGGATGATGGCCTTCCCTTTCACGTCAGGATGAATGTGATTAAAGTTGAATTAGAATAGGGTGGTAAACAGTTAAATTGCTGTTTCTGCATGTCACAGATTTTAATGCATCTTGCCACCTCTACAATTGTCCGCTTGCATGTTTTTACTGATGCAAGCTTATATTTGCTCTTGTTTTGTCGTGGAGTGAGGGGGGGGGTTATTTTGCAGAGGTGGCACATATATTTTGAGCACTTGTTTTTAGTCTTGTATTGTTAGTAGGCTTTTCTACAAGCACTACATATTTTGTTCTCTAATTTTCTTAAAGAGCATGATGAACACACTCTGCTCACCCACGTCGTGTGGTTGGCAGATTAGGTGGCGGTGTGCTCCTGATAGCTGGCCTCACCCGAGGGTCCGTGGCATTTTTGCTAAGTGACTGCTGTTCATCATTAGCACCCTGATAGGAATAGACCTATGTTCAAGTGGCTGACTGTAGCTCGTATGATTTTTTGTCCCTTCACTTCCTGCGGCAAAGCTCTCACTTGCCCTGGAGTTAGCCAGTCACTTCAGCTAGTCAGGGGTGGCATCAAGAGAAACCCTGCAGTAAAAGCAGCAGCTTTCCCTGCTCGCAGTCCAGTCGCTCTGACTTTGGGTAGAGGTCGATCATAGCTGGACAGAGTGGGAACACATGGCTGAGGGGGAGCGTCCAGCGTAGTTGCACCAAACAGGTGTGAATACCATTTTTATTCCTTCAACACATTCAGATCTGCAGCTCAAGAAGATGTTGCCTCTTATTGAAATCGTAAACACGTTGAATAGATGGATAAATCAGTTGGAGAGTGTTTGGTTTGCTGAAAGGCTGACAGGCTTCCATAGAGCCGGAGCAGGAATGTGTTGCACGGCGCCGGGGAGCACCAGGCTCCCAGAGGCCAGCCATGCCAGACAGCTGATGTCGTATGTGGTTGCTACAGAAGGAGTGATGACTTGGTGACACATAAAGCAGTGTAGCCCGCCCTGCAGGGGTATCTCACGATCCCTCACAAAATATCAGCAACTGCAACCGACCTTATGTGGCTTCTTCAGGGAAAGCTGCTGCCAGATGAAATATTATGCTCTGCTATGGATTTTATTTGTGTTAAAAGGGCAGTAAAAACATCACTAAATAGGCTTAATTAGACGTTGTCTGATGGATAGCGGCATTGTCTTTAGGTACACTCAAAGCTTGTATAAAGAATATTGCGATAAACAGACTGTAAATGTATTGAAAGTTAAGTCGGCTATATAACTGTCACTGTGGCTCACTGTGGCAGCAGCTGAGTTGTCCAGCGTCAGACCAGGAATGACAAAATGGGAGCTTAATGAATTCCTTTGAATTTTAGGCCTGATTCACATTTCTTCTCTCCCACAGAGGAATCCAGGCATCATAGTGTGTCTGCCTTTACACGTGTATTTCTGTCTTGCCTTTCAACAGAAATATCTTAACACAGTAAAATGGCTGTTTTTAAAAGTGCATAATATTCAATTTAACCTCTTACTTAACATCAATTGTACCTACATTCAACTGCATTGTACTTTTTAGTGTTGTTCCAGATGTACTTACAAATACACTACGTCAACACAACACATATCAAATCTTTTCAATTGAGTGACACAAACCACATTTGTCAAATAAAACGACGTGGGTAATGTTTCTTTCATGATTGTCTCCCTCTCTCCCTTTTTAAAAACATTTTTTTAAACTCTCTCTCACCAAAGGAGTACGTCGCCTGGGGAGACCAAACTGCTGGCCTCTGAGATCTATGAGATTTTGCAGTCAGCTGGTAAAGAAGAGGCCGAACAGGCCGAGGCAGCAGCCGCCTCCTGCCAGCGCAAAGCCCACTTCTTCCTGGGCTCCAACAACAAGAGGGCCAAAACTGTGGTGCTGCACATTGATGGACTGGATGACCCCGTGAGTGTTCACAGGAGTGTATTCTGGGCTCAACATGACACACTGGCACGCATCTATCATGCTCAGACACACCAGACTGTCTGTTCATGCACAAAATCTCATCTCGTTCTGGGCCACGGTGTTTGCTGCTGTCATCATCGCAGCGTTGTCAGGGCATCTTAGCGGTGTCTATCTGGCACAGGGTGGGGGTGGGGGGGTTGGAGGGGTCAGGTTGTAAATGTCAGCCATTGAACAGCAGGACGTTGAGATTGAACCTGAATGCTGCTCTGCAGGAAGCTTGCACCTAGCCAGATTACATTACAGCAGACAGACGGCCTCTGGTGGGCTGCATCGCTATCACTACAGCAGAAACACACAACACTGTGGCAGCTGGAAACCATAGTTATGAAAACTATTTCTCGGTAGGATGCTGTATGTAGCAAATTAATGTTTTATAATATACTTTATGCCCACGTTTGACCCAATTAAAGAGTAGCTGATTCTGTATCATCCACAGGTCAATATTATACTGTATAACACACCTTTTTAAGCCGCAATCATCACCTTTCATCCGTTTCCTGTCTGTTATCAGACTCGAAGGAGCCTTTGTGAGGAGGCGTTGCTGAAGATACGAGGGGTCATCAGCTTCACCTTCCAGATGGCTGTCAAGAGATGTGTCGTCAGGATCCGTTCCGACCTTAAAGCGGAGGTAATCGCGTGTCCGGACAAAGATAATCATTCAAAAACAAATACTACTTTTGCGAATGTCTTATTATAAATAATTATGAATTGTAATTTGGGACAATACCAGTTGCCTATTACACTATCTGTCCAGTTTCAATTAATTAGATTGCAGCTCTGTTGCTGGTTTTTGAAGAAAAAAAGTGGGAGAGTCTACTCCCTTCAGGCAAAGCAGCCTTTAAGAACAAAAAGTTAGATATTAACTTTATTATGGGTATTTGTAATTGACATATTTATTCAGATATATTCTGGTTTCCCTAAAATGGATGTCAATGCACTCTTAACAAATCATCCATATATTCTTAGCAAATAGGTTGTGCTACCAAAAGCACCAATAGCAAGAATTTGCGGATACAGGAAAGCTGGCCACTAGGTTGTCAAACCGCATTGTCGTTATAATTTATAATTAACAGCCGTATATAATGTCATCATCTAATTTACCAAAAGTATTCTATTCATGTTTGAGCTGAAGGCAGAAACACGAGCAATAACCGATGAAAACTAATGTGTTTTTTTTTTCTCCTCTCGCAGGCGTTGGGCACAGCAATCAACTCCACTAAAGTAATGACGGCGCAGCAGGTGGTGAAGACGGAGAATGGAGTAGAGGTAAGGACAGAGATGTGTGACAACTGTAAGATCTGTGTTGTTTACCTTTTTAACTGCTGTACATAGGACAACAACAAGTCGGCTGATAGATCAGTATGCTCACTCCATGTCGGTGTGTATCTCTGTACTGTAGCCGCCCTTGCCTGTGGCTGAGACTTATTCACACTGACATGATTAGCTAGTCACATCTCTGCCTCAGCCTGTAGGCTAGTTGCTTTTTACTAAACACATGACCAGCAAGGCTGCACCTTTTACACACAGTGTATTCCCAATTTGAAGCTTTTACCCAAACTGTATAGTGAATCTGCTAACTTTTAACAAAATATGAGATTCCAAAGTTATTGTTTTCCAATTATCTGCAGAGAATTTGAATAATTGTTGCTCAAATAATTGAAAATAATTGGCAGCAGCCACAGTTCTAGTCATGCATAATGTGGCCAGCAGGGGTCAGACCTGACTCAGTCATGTAATCTGACTCTAGAGGGTGATTCTTTGGTTCAGTCTAACACCTGTGCTTTATGCCAATCCTGGAATACATTAGTTTTTTAGACAAACTGCATGTTTCATGATAATACAAATACAAATCTTCAGATTTTTTCTTTGTTCTTTTTTAAATATTTCTCTTCGGCCTTTGCGCAGCGGATTGTGCCATTCCAGGAGGACTCGGAGGTGCTGGTAGAGGAGAACACCGACATCCCAGACTACCTGCCTGAGGAGGAGAGTCCGTCCCAGGAGCAGGACAAGGCGGTCACACGCGTGGGCTCCATCACAGACGGCATGGGCTGGCTCAGCACGGCCGCCAACTTCCTGACGCGCTCCTTTTACTGGTGACCACTTCCTGTGTTTCACTCTCTGCCCCCTGTTTTCTCTAAAGTACCATCCAGCTGCAGCCGTAGCGTCTCTCAGCCTTGTCCCGGACTAAGCCCTGCCTCACGGCCCTACACTAGTCTAGACTCCCCTCTGCATAGCACACAGAGCCTGGCCACGTGTGTGCAACAAGTGCAGTGCTGGACTGCAGAGTGGAACCTGCAATAACTTTAACTTGTGTATATATTGAGCTACAAATCCCACTACTGGCTGTGTACACAATTCTATATGCTTGCTGCATATGCATCTTACGAGACATATCCAGAGGACTTTAAATCAGCCAAAACCAAACAACATTCTGGAGATGTGTACCGCTGCTTTGACAGTGGATATATGACAGGCATATTTAATTGCTCTGAGGCTGATTTTGAATATCTTGAAAATTGGGAGTTCCTTTTTTTTGTGCATGATTTTTGGTTGCTTTCCTCCTGGTGTCTATTCTCAATCATTGTCCTTTTACAATATATTATTTTCATACTTTTCATTCTTCAATTTCCTAATTAAGCCGATCTTTTTTTTTTTTCTTCACTCAGTTTTATTAGCATGCTATGAGTCTTTTGTGCCAATCTTGCCCGATGCCTAGATCTGTGATTATTGTGTGTGCCTTTTTTTGACATATTACTTTAATATCATTTTTTTATCCCTCAATTGAATGATTCGAGAGCTCCGAGCATGTCAGATGTAACGTTTGGTCTTCCCAGGCGGCCCTTAGCAGCTGCAGCAGCTTTGCCTCCCCCAACTTTTAGCTCACGCGAAGGGACGTCGCTTCAATATAAATGGTCAACTTAGACACCAGCAAGAGGCCTCAGCCCGTTCACCCACTGGCTCACATGCAGTTGTTGCATACTGAAAGAAGAAGCGACGAGCTTGCTGATTAATATACCGCCCCTCTCTGCTGTTCAGTGGTTTCTGTCACAAATCAGGACTCCTCTGATGAGGCTGTAACGCAGGAAAATCCAACGTGAGTTCTGCAGTGGCGGAGAATTGACTGACGGCTCCTTGTGTCATTTACAGTGACTTTAGGCTACCTCTGCTTTCAGCCCTCTATCTCGCGTCAGCATTACGGTCTTAGCTGTAGTTTTAGTAAATCCTTAGATCCGCATGGTGAAGACAAACCTGTTAGCTGCCTGCTTGTCAAATAATGTTACCTGGACTCCCACCGACATTTTTACAGTATTGTAGCCCCACCTGTTCGGTTCAGATTAGCCAGCAGTGTCCTTAAAGCAAAGATCATGTTGGTGCACGCTCACACACACACACACATACAGAGGACTCTCTAATGCTGTCATACGAGCAGCAGTGGTATACTGGAACAAGGGTGTGGTTATGTACATTTTGTAAATGGTGCCTGATTCCCCCAAATCTCAGACCTTACATGTGAAGGAAAATTTTGTTCTGTTTTTGTAACACTGATTTGCATTTTTAATGTAACAAAATAGGATAAGAGGTCGTAGCAGCTAATGCTAACGCTCTTAGAGACTTTTCTCCTTTTCTTTAGCCCTGCCAACCCCAATCACTCACACCAGGTTTAATTATTATCTCCTCTGACTTGTATGAGTGTCATTAACAATTATTATATACAGTGTTGACCAGGCGACTTTTATTATTCTGATCTGGCGACATGTCACAGTTGGTTGAGGTCAGATAGATAGAGGACTGACACAGAATGACCTGAATAATTTGAATTGATGGTGGCTATTCTCTGGAAAAGCAATAATAATTTTTGCATTAAATGTAGATATTATAGATCGGCATCAGCCTTCAAAATAATGGTTTTGAATTAAAGGTATTAGTTAAACGTTATTATCATCATTAAGATGACTTCTTTATTTGACCGTTTTGCACAGAATTAATCTCTTGAATTGCGTTGAGAAATTTAATTTTTAATATTTGTCTCAGCTCACACAACAAAGAAATACTTGAAAATCGTTTCTTAGAACTGTCACTATGTGTTGATCAAAGTGTACATTTCCCTTAAATGTTAAATTAACCACATCTGTAAGGCTGACAAAACAAACCCAAAATGTAACTTCATGTGTACAGACCTCATGTGTCTGTCATCAAATGTAATATAATGTCATGCAGATCATACAGCTGTAGATTCCCATACACTGTTAATGCAAATGATGATAAACTTAAAATCTAAACTTGGTCTGGTGCTTTTTATTTTTATGTTTGTGGCTGGTTTTACTGGATATGATAAGATGCTCTTGACAGATAATTTCCCAGTATTATAGTCTCGTGATGCTGTCTGTGGCGTGTGCAGTGGTCACACCAGTGCTCCTCACTTTGTCGAATCAAATTGCTGAAGGCAGCGGCCATTCTTAGCAGAGAGCGAGAGAGGGGCGACGGGGGGGGGGGGGGGGGGCATAAAGAAGTCCGTTTATTTTAAGGGGGCCAAATTT
>JAVQJL010056275.1:0-13422 GCA_036024295.1 Nannoperca obscura
GGAAGAGGAGAATTAGGGCAGATATTCAGGAGGTGGAAGGAATAGGGAGAGGGAAGGAGGGAGGGGGAGAAAGTATGGGAGGAGGGGGAGAAAGAGGAGCAAACACAGGGAGATAAAAAAATAAGTATAGGGAGAGGAAGCAGACAAATAAAGGAGATGCAGAGAGGAGCAGGAAGCAGGACTGTGGAGAGAAGGGGGGGGGGCAAACAAGAGAAATCATATAGGAGGTGGAGACAAGGTAGAAAAATGAACGTAGTGGGATGATGAAGAGGAGGTGGGCAAAAAGAGGAGGAGGTAGTGATGCCAAAGAAAGAGTAGAGAGAAAAAGCTGGAGGAGTATGTAACAGGCTGTTACATGTCAGCAGCAGGCTCTTGTGAAGGTAGCAGCAGGTTTTCTCTCTCTCTCTGTGTGTGTGTATGTTATTGCTTTTACTGCCAGCATCAGGTGGGAGAAATCCTGCTACATCTATCACTGAAACATTCCCCATTCTCCTCACACACACACACACACACACACACACACACACACACACCTGTACAGACTGATGCACACACACACACACACACACACACACACACAGGCAGAACTCTTTGAATTGTTTGACATTTTCAATTAAACAAAATAATTATAGGACATTGAGATTATGTATCTGAGACATTGTCAGTCCATGCACAAAGTATTGAGGATACGTCCTCTCATCCTCACGCAAACACACGCACACAAGCACACACACACACACACACTAGGTTCAGTTGTACCCCACTCTCTTGCCCTTTTCTCCACCGTGCATGCATCAGTACAAGTCTGGACAGTCTGCCTCAGCACAGAGATGCACAGTTGACGAATCAATCCGCCGACACACTGGCAAGTAGTCCCTAATTTATGGGATTTTGATAGATGGCAGATTAAGAGTCCATAACAGCTACAATTTCCAGAAAATATAACTGCGCCTTCGTTGTAACTCTATTTAAACTAGATTAACTGCGGATAATAATCATAGTGTGAATTAGCAGTTAGGCAGTTTAGAAACAGATTTTTTGCCAAAGCCTTTCAACTACGACATGCTTTTGAAAAGAAATCACTCTAACGTGTCAAATTACATGTTTTGCATCAGGAATACAAAATCAAGAGTAGGCTACACTTAATAGTTTTACGGGACTAGTTTTTGTAAATCCAAACGGCTGGTTGGGAGAGGCGAACGCATCGGGGCGGATGTCCACCTCACTTTTCCCCGGGTGTCGTCCGTCTCCCGGCACACACTCACGGCTACCATCTATACGTGCAGTTCACTTCATTGTACTGCCTGTGCTCATCAATTAGGCAAGAATTAAACCGTTTTGGATGAAATAATTGTCTTTTAGCATTTTGAAGAGGATTATAAACAGCGGGAAGAGGCGCAGATAAGTTTTGAGTGCGCGGAAGCGGAGAGAAACGAAACACAGGTACAGTGTGACTGTTATCTCGACTTCCAACTATTAACGTTACTAATGTAACGCGAGGGTACTAGCCGCAAGCTAACTGGCTAACGTTAGCATCCCAACGACCAACTAGGTTTGACTTCACATTGCACTTTGGTGAGGGGGGGGAAATGTCGCCTGTTTTTTTTTTATTGTTCAGCCTCCAGAAATTACTTGGACCGTTCAAACTGGTATTGTTTGCAGCTAAACGTCCTGAAAGAGACCGCCAACTTGAGTTTTAATAATCCAGAAAGCGAGTTTTCAGTCCCGTGGCAGCAGCAGACAGTGGCGTTAGTGGTAGTAACAGCAACGTAAGCGTGGGGAAAACAAAAGGACTTCAAAGTCTGACACACAACCCAGTAGATGATGAGTGCTTAGGAAAGCTGTGGGAATATTGATTTAGCTAGCAAACATGGCTCAGCTAAAGAACCGCCTTCTATTTTTGGTGAGGTTTAATAAAACTCATTTATAGAAAACCAAGTTTTAAAAGATTATAAAGTGATGGCTAAAAAGGAGCCCCCATACTAATAATTTACTTTTACCTTTACCTAATACAAAAAAGCCACTATAAGGACTCAAAATGTGGTCCTGAGATCCAAGAGCACATTATTAGTCACTTACATTTATACCATAACACAACGTTATTTGTCAGTATAAGTCAAACAATGATGCATCAATGAGAGTTGAATCCGACTACATATTTAGACATATGGGATACATAACAAATTAAATTGCATATATTATTACCGTAAACCATGTTTAGACGTATGTAGTATGGATTGCTTCTGTGTAGCATAATACATAATCACATCAGATCTCCGAATATTGAAAGTTAAGGAGCAAAAAGTTCCTTGTGGTGCTGAGAGGTTGTTAAAATGAATTACCAGCATACGCGATTGGTTAAGCAATACGTATTACTGAAAACAGACCCTTCGTAGTCGGGTTAGCAGCTAAATTTTAATAGTTTGAGCTCTTGATGAATCAGCCAGAGATCGAGGCTACTGTGTCTGAGGCTATCACAAGCCCCTGGGACTCTCTCTGAAAGTGAACCAGGGCTGGATCAAACATCTTCGCCGTAGCATCAAAACTTAAATTCACCGAGCGACCAATACGTAAGGACACAGAGGTATGTTTAGGTTTGGACGATGTGAGTTTCCTGTGAAGTTAGAGGGGGACAGCTGTTGTAGGTTTGAGGGGGGGCACCGGCAGCCGCGATGGACAAAGACCCCCAGAGAGCCTCAGACACTTGTATTGTCTACCGGAGTTTGGTAGATTTAATCTCTCGGGTTGCACAGATTTCCCCGTACCCTCTCCAGAAGCATAATGGGTCCTGTTTAATCTGGACAGAGAGGGAAAGAAGTTGATCGCGTCCGTGCTTTGTTCTGGTCTACTTAGTTCAAGTTAGAAAACTGGAGATGAAGTCGCTGTGACGGTGAAAGTGTACGCGTTTAGGAATCGTTACGAAAACTATGATCTTCTACTATGATATTATGAGTAATGTCGCGCTTTGTTTGTGGCCACCTGTCGCGTGTAACAACACTGTGTTTGTGTACGTGGAGAGAGGGAGTTTTGACGGCTCACTTTCTGCTGTGTGGAGCTGTGTCCTGAGCTGACCGTCTAGTCTTTTGTGCTACTCGCTGGCCGAGAGATACAGAGAGAGACCGAGGAAGGGAAGAGAGCAGAGGTTTAGCCAGTAATAATATAGCACCGACTGTGGATGACACTCAAAACGAGAGCCCCCTTCATGCAGGAGGGCCCTCGTGTTATCCCTACCACGTTTTTTTTCCCCACGTTGTTTTCAGATGCTGCCACTTGTTAGCTGTGCTGTTGTGTTGGATTTCCTTTGGATGTAAGAAGAGGTATTTGTGTGTGAATATAATAGTTTGTGTATGGTTTGCTGGAGACCATGACTTCATTTTTTTGTGGTGCATAGATTTTCATATTGCACGCTGGAAATGATGTCAGGCTAAAAATAGGACATCATAGTTTGGACATCTTAATAGTGTAATTGAATATGCATAGACTATATGAGGTCAGGGCGAAGCAATGTCACTTTTTGTCTTTTTTACATACACTCAATGTTAATGACTGCAACTAATGATAATTTTCATTATTGAATAATATAATAATTATTTTCTTGAAAGATTGATTGGCCCAAGATAACATATTTAGACATCTTTTTGGGTCCAGCCAATAGTCAAAACATTTAATATATTTAGTTTAATATCATAAAAGACAAAGCAAATATTCACATTTGAGAGGCTGGAACTAGAAAAGGTTTGACATGATTCATCTATAATTAAAATTGTTGTAGATAAATGTTCTTTATTTTATTTCTAAAAACTTCCAAGTGTTTTGTGCTGCTGCTAATAGTATAAATATTTATTAATCTACTGTTTATGCTCTTAATTAATCGTTTGGTTTATAAAATGCCAGAAAACAGTGAAGAATGGCTAGCCCAACTTCTTAGAGCCCAGAGTGACATCGTCGCAAAACCTAAAAATATTAAGTTGAAAAACGAGTTAAATAATTCATTAGCTAGTGCCTGATCGATATGACTGTGACTTGAAGCCATTTCACTGACCTTGTTAAGTAGATCGAATATTGGCCACATTGTGTCCAATCCACATTAGTTTCTTTGTCAACTTCATCATGAAATTCATTGTTTCTGGTGTTAATTACTTGCAGATTATTTTGTCTCTCTTTATTGACTTTAGCTCTAGTGTTTGTTAAACAATGGCCTGGGACAGACCCTCTGTTGTGTTGTGTGGACAGCATGTTCTTAATTAGCTGGAGTAACAGAGGAAGACAGTTTGGGTCCTGTGATGAACAAGATGAAGTGCATGTGGACTGTGTGTGGAGGTGATCCTGAGGTCAATACTTGGCAGAAGAAGATCAGAGGCGAGGTCTGCGATAACTGAAAGTTGTTGAGTGTTAATGACTTCTCGTGCAGTTTGGAAAATAAGCTCAGCTCATGGGAAAATAAGGGGAGTGCTTCCAGCATATGGTGCTGTTGTACAAGAGTGCATTAGGTTTTATAGGGTATCAAGTGAAAACAAACAACAACCAACTCCTTAATGAAAAAAGACTCAACTGATAGTTAATGGGAAATTGAATCATCCTTAAGACAGGGACTGTATTTTGTTGGTGAATGGTGGTGTGTAAGTGGTGGGAGTCTTATTTTTAGGGTGTGTGTGTGTGTATGTTGTTACAGCCATGCCCTCAGTGATGGAGCGCTCAGGGTCCGGGGTCCTGTCCAGGAGCAGAGCTAAGACTGTATCCAACGGCAACAGCCAACCACACTCTGAAGAGGAGAGCAGTGATGAAGAGCACGCTCATGGTAGAGACACACACACACACACACACACACTAAACTGAAGTATAATCTTCTCAGTTCTCTCGTGTGAGGTGTACAATAGACATAGATTTCCATGGTACAGATATATCATGCCAGCTGTTCGGGTTTCCTTCACTGCTGCAGTGATTCTTAATTCCCTGCACACTGCTGTCGTCCCCTCCTTCCCTCCTCCACCCCCTTCCCACTCTCTTCCATCCTTGTTATGCTGTGCCGACAGTCATCTTTTCTTCCTCCATTCTCTCCTTCACCCACTGACTTGCTGTTGAACTATTATCTCACTAGGCACATGGGATCAGACAGCAGATCTATTGAGATCAAACACAAACATTCAAAAGGCACGTCCGTACCCAGATTCCCCCGGTTGATATAGGTCAAGCCACCATTCCGAACATTATTGCAGCCAGCATATCATCCTTGCCTCCATCCCTTTTCAGTGCAAATTTTTTGCCTCCCGTCTTTCCTTCCATCCAATTGAACTTCTTCTTTACCCGGCCCCTTCCTGCCTCTCTCCATCCATTTCTTACCATCTCCTCCAGTTTCTATCACCCCCCCGTCTCCTCCCTTCCTGTCGTCTGTCCCAGAGGAGACAGTAATCTGTCTCTTCCTCCTCCTGGTCTGCTTCCCTGCGCCTCCCTCATAGTGTCTCTTCACTCTTCGCCTTCCGCACTCTTCACCACAGCACTAATTACTTGCACTAATGTCTGCCATCCACCGTCACACTTCCCTCTCTCTTTTTCACCATCTGTGTCTGTCTGTATATCTGTCACTTAGCGGTGAACGATATGGTGAAAATGTTATCACGATTAAAAAATACCTTGCATGACATTTTGAATGTGAATTGTTGTCTTGTTATATGATGTGATCAAAAACCTTCTGGTATCCTGGTTCAACCAAAATGCTTCGAACAATTCAGTAAAGAGAACAAGTTAAGACCAAAACAGTCAACAGTTCCTAGTTAAAAGCAGACTCCCTGTGTTTTACACCTTTGCAAACTTATTGCATATCCTAAGGGTTTCCCACAGCGTTTTATAGTGGAGGTGTCCCACCTTGCCTGAAATAAAGAAATTATCACATTTCTCATTTCCTCACATTTCCTCCGGAGTTTTTTCTAATTAGTAGAGACAATCAGTCCCAGTCAAGTTCTGATTTGGGATCACTGCAGTTTTCAAAGCCAAAGCTCTGTTTTGATTTCATAAAAAAAACATTGAGACTTGTTTGAGGGTTTTGGGCAATGTTATTCATTTAGCCTCCAGTATTTGGATCAAGTAGCTCATGAAAAAATAAGTTGTGTCAGATTTAAATAGGCTACAGCTGTTATTTCAGTGTATCAGATATTTAGTCAACATTTTGGTGAATATACGTATCAGATAGGACTCGGTATTGGCAGATACTCAATATTAAAGAACTTGGATTGGGATAAGGGCCGAAAAGATTTGATCGAGACTACTGGACCTACTGGAAAATGATCAAGCTGATGCAGTATGCTGTCACTGAAAGAACAAGTTACCTAAACGTAACTCCAGTTCTAACAGTATGTGCTCTGCCCTCTAATGGGCTTTGCTATTGCAGAGGCAGAGCCTTGATAGGATGAACCAATAAGGAAGCCTGTTAGACGGCAGACCACGTACAAAATAAAAGATCACTATCACACTCTTATTTACTCTGTAATGCTATCGATGACTCTCCTTCTGTCTTTCTTATCTGTCTTCTTATGATCCAGTCTGTCCACTTCTGCAACTTTATGGGAAATGTACAGCAATGCTTGTCCCCCATCTTCTTTATCTCTGCAGCTTTACCCATCCTCCGGGGAAATCAAAACGTATATTAATGTTGCGTCTCTCTCTCTTTCTCTCTACAGACAGTATGATCAGAGTGGGAGGAGACTACCAGGCTCAGATCCCCGAGTTCAAACCAGGTAAGCTGGTAGAGATGGAAGTATGAGAGGAAGGGAGATGACAGAAAAGGTATAAAAAGGAAGAGGAATAGAGAGAGGGAGGAAATCAGGGCAGAGAAGGGGACATGAAGGTGAGCAGGAATGTGAATGACATTGAAATGGAGGGAGGAGGGGAATGCAGATGACGGGAGAAGTGAAGGACCGGTGTTACTGTGGAAATGCCGGTAAATGAAGAGAGAGGAAGAAATATCCAGATATGTTACCCTACCTGTTTAAATCCTAAATCACAGCTTATGTGGTTTAATGTGGGAATAAAAGACACAGTAATGGAGACATTCTTTTTGTGGTAATAACTGAGGCTGTTCTTACTGATTGGCCACCAATTGTTTGCCAGTAGTTTGATTGGTGGTTTAGCTAAATGTTATTTATTTTATTCCACAAAAAGCTATATTTTTTTTTAAGCTCGGCTCCAAAAATCCTGATCAGAGCACCTTTAATAATTCCACATCTGCTGCATAATGAAAGGCCTTAAATGAATCTGAAGTATTTAAGTTGAAGTCGTAAAAGTTAGAAAACTTGTTTAAATATTTAGTATTACTAGTGACACTGTGCAGTGAAAGGTTTCTTTGAGGTGGGTGTCAAGTCTTTGTTTAATAAATTAAAGGGTTAGCTGCAATATTCAAACCCTGTATTTTATTTATCATATCTTCAAAAAACCAAAAAGGGCCTCAAATAATTAGTTCTGGTGTGTCAGAACAGTCTGTAGCTACGTCGAATCAGAACAGAGCTACTTTGTCGACATGTTCTTTTAATTTAGTTTGAATCCATTTTCACGACTAGTGAAAAGGCTTAAAGACTCTGATACCTCGTATGAGTCGTAGTAAATGTAAAGAGGTTGAACACTGGAATAAACAATCACCGCACATGAAGCTGTCCCACGACTGTCAGATGGCACCAGATGAAGGGAGACGCAGGCAAACCAGCTTCTCCTTTAGCGTCAGTGCACAGGTGTCGAATACTCAAGAGTCTGCCAGCCGACACGCCGCCGTCTCCTCGCTTTTCTTAATAATGAACAGGAAGCCAAAGATGGAGTCTGGATAGGAGAACACATACAGAGGCGAGGGAGGAGACGGTAAAAGTTAATGAGGTTGGATGAGTAGCCGATCAGGGAGGGACAGATATTGGGAGATGATAGATCTTAAGCTCTGAGAGAGGGAGACAAGGAGAAGAGACGGAGATGATGTGACGGAGTAAAAGAAGAAAGGGGGGAAAAGTAAAAGAGGGATTCAAGTCTACATGTAACCTCAAATAACAGATGGATTTAAAAGCTCAGTGTGTTTATTTAGTGTTTGTTGTCATCACCAGACAGTCCAGCCCGCTACAATGAGAAGGACCAGAGGAGCATGTTGGTCTGGTGTCCCAACAGTTTGCTTTCTGATGCAATGTGTAAGCTCTCCACACACACACACACACACACGCATACACACCGCACACGCACACACATGCGCACGCATGCACGCACGCGCATACCTTACCTGACATTCACCGGTACATGCTCAACAACGTGACCTTCACTTTAATGGCTATACGCTGACTGCAGAATAGCAGTTAAAGCTTTAATTTGTTCCCTTTTTTCCTGTCTTCATCTACTTCCCTCATGTCTTTATATTTCCTTTTGCTCATCTTTCTTTCTCTTTGGTCATTTATTTCTTGTTCTTCCCTTTTCTCTACCCTCACATTCTTGTTTACTCTCTCTACCTGGTTCTCCCTCCACGTCCTTCACCGTCCACCATACTATTGTCTTTTCTTTGTTTTCCTCCTTTTTTCTTTGCACTCTATCTTCATCTCCTCCTTTTACTGATGCTTTCTCTTTCCTCTCATCGGTTCTCTCTTTCTACTCTAGTGGACGAGTACATTCTGATGGCAAAAGAGAAACATGGATACAACATGGAGCAGGTATGGCAGACCAAGATAAGATGCACGTTTCTTTTCACTGCTGTATGTCTCTCTCTTTTGACTCGTCCGTGGTTCCCCTGGCTTGGTCCGCTCTGCTCCTTCAGGCTCTGGGCATGTTGTTATGGCACAAACACGACGTGGAGCGCTCGCTTGCCGACCTGGCCAACTTCACCCCCTTCCCAGACGAGTGGACGGTGGAGGATAAAGTGCTGTTCGAGCAGGCCTTCAGCTTCCACGGCAAGAGCTTTCACCGCATCCAGCAGATGGTGAGCGACAAAACACACACACTCTCACACACTGATGGAATCTTTTTCATTTTCACACACATTTTCAATATTTAATACTCAGTTTTATTGATTTCTGTGTTTGTGTCTAGCTTCCAGACAAGCTGATCTCCAGCCTGGTGAAGTATTACTACAGCTGGAAGAAGACCAGGACCAGGACCTCCGTCATGGACCGACAGGCCCGGAGGCTGATCAGCAAGAGAGAGAAAGATGACAGGTGTGAGATAGCATGAAACTTTAACGTCTGTCCTTTCAAACTCGGGTATGAAGCATAGACTGTATATAAAGATGGACGACGCGTCTCCACTTCCTCCCACTGTAAACAAAATGAAGCCAAAGTATCCCGGACACAGACGCTGATGATGTCATTTGGAACCAGAGTCTGTGCAGTGGATCGATGTCAATCACGAGCACAGCACAAACGTCACAGTGACACCCCCTTTTTATAGCATCAAATAGCTAATTACCAGAAAACACTTGAACAAACACCAGCGGGATAAAAACTACCTAAAATAACAGAAACCGTCTTTGGGAACATTTTATTTGACGTGTGCGCCTGTTTGTTCCACCCGCCAACATGGATGGGGCGGGGTTTGATTTTTACTGCAGCCAGGCAACATCAAGATGTTTTGATCTTTATATAAAGTCTATTAAGAAGAGACGAGAGATGGACAGAGAAAAGAATGAGTACTGGAGGAAGGAAATATTTAAGACATTTCTCATTTGAGATGTGACATTTAGAAAACTCCTTTGTAAAATGACACTCGATAAGCATGTCGTCCTGGGAGACAAGAATCTGACTGAGAAATGTTGATATTATTTCTTGTCATTTTCACATTCTCTAGCGTTTCAGAAATAGATGAATAGTTGGCTGGGGACAAAGCGCGTTTTGTTCAACTGTGTTTTTTTCTTCTTGTAGTAATGATGACGTAGAGGAAGCTGACCCTGGCAGTGACAGTGACTTTGAAGTTGACGCCAAGAAAGAGGTAATCAACATACAACTAATAGTGGTTGTTTGAGTGTGTGTGCATGCCTATATAAACAAATCCATGTGTTTTACTAGTCACGACTTGCCAAAGACCGGTCTGGCTACATCAATGCCTTCAGTTACCATACACACATGTAATGCTGCCTCCTTGAGTTGCTGTTCTTGTAAAACGGCGTCGCTCTGATAGAACCTGGCTCCTCTGTGCACACAGGCAGTGAAGCAGAACCCCAGCAGCACCAGCTCTGACAAGGCCACCCCCAGCCGCTCTGGACCGCTGAAGAAGGAGAATCTCGGCGCTCAGTACCGCCACCACCCGCTCAGAGCCCGCCGCAGGCCCCCCAAAGGCATGTACCTGGAGCGGGGAGACATCACGTCCCTGTCCGCTTCACACGATGCCGGGGTGTTCACTGTACGGCAGCTGGACACACAGCTGGTGTCACTCAAGAGACAGGTGTGCTTTTATGTAAGAGTATGTATGTTTACAGCATCAGTGCAACCAGCCAAAAAATAAACTCCCCCCTCTCTTTGTCCCCTGCACTTTGTCTCTCAGGTTCAGTCTATTAAACAGAACAACAGCAGTTTGAAACATGGCTTAAATGAAGGTGTTGACACTTTCAGACCTGCTGAGGTAAGTTGGGTTTTTTTTCGGAATTTTCCCTCCTCTACATCCTCCATCCCTCCTCTTTAAGTCGTGTTCCCTGGCTGTATCCACGTCTCCTCGTGTCTTCAGTTTGTCCCTCTGCCCTCCCTCAACTCCCTCCAGAGATTATTTCACCCCTTGTGGGGCCGAGATTAGTCCCAAGCTGCTCTTTGCGCTCATGCTGTCATTTTCACCCCTCTCTCCTCTTCTTTCTTACCCCAACCCCTCTCCCTCTCCCTCTCAGCCTGCCTCGAAGATGAACTCTCGTTGGACCACAGAGGAGCAGCTCCTGGCTGTGCAGGGTGAGTGAAGGCTCCAGCATCATCTTCCCTCCCTCCCTCCTACAGAGTCGCCTCATGTTGCCGGCTCTTGCTTGTTCACATTCACCGGCAGAAGTCAGACTGTTGGACACGTTCATATTCATGTTTTCAACACACACACAAAGTGCCTGTTTAAGTCATCCCTCTGCTGTGTTGCTTTAGTGTTTGTCCTTTAAAGACACATAGGCCACATGTGTTTGGGGCGGGATACAGGAAGAAGGTCATGTGTTCTGGACTAGTGCATATTTCTGTGCTTCCTTCTCCAGCTGCTGCCAGGGTTCATTTTAACCGAACCAAAAGATTTCCATTAAAACAAATGTATGTCTTTCTATTGTACTGTATTTGATCATTTACACTGAAATACATAGGAGTTACTGTGATTCAGATTGCAGCTGTGATTAAAGTGAATTAAAGTTCCGGGAGAAGTAAAGCAGTTGCTGGTTGTGTTATAGAGAGATTCAGTGAGGGCTGTTGATTAGAGGAGGATTCATGGCTGTTAAAGTCAAAGACGTCCTGTTAGCAGCTGCAGTCAGTGCCTTTGAGTGAAGCGTTTAAGTGTACGTGATGTGACGTGAGGCAGGACGGGCCGGAGAGGAGCAGCTGCACTCAGCCTGCCGACCTCCGATGAAGGTTAACTGAAAACACGCGCATCACCGAGCCTGCTCACGCTGCACCCACTCCCCCCCCCACAGACGCTGCCACTTCTGACAGACACAAACGTTAACCCGACTCTTTCCTGCCATCTCCATTTCAGCTATTCGTCGCTACGGTAAAGACTTTGCAGCCATCGCCGAGGTGATAGGGACCAAGATGCCAGCTCAGGTGAGCGTCCGCCTTCTCAAGTGACACTATAATGTCCATTATCCCTCCTTTCATTCGTCTTCTGACCTCCAGTCTCTGCCTCTCTGTCCTCTAATGCGGTCTAACGTTGTCCTCCTCCATGTATTCTCTTAACTCCCCGTCTCCGCCCGTCTGTTCAGGTGAGTTCGTTCTTCGTGAGCTACCGGCGCAGGTTCAACCTGGACGAGGTGTTGAGGGAGTGGGCGGCTGAGCAGGTGGCCACCAGCCGAGACCAGAGAGACCCCAGGAGGGGCGGCGAGGAGACGGCAGCAGCTACAGATGGAGCCACAGTGGAGGACGAGGTGAGCCGGGACAGACACATGATATAAGGAGCTCCTTTAGATATTCAGAGATGACGATAACAGTATACCATGTTAGCCTTTACAAAATCAAAAGAAGAATATAAATAACAATAAATGAAACCGTTTTCAATCTATTTTTCACAACCTACAATAAATTCATCATGACCCATCGTGGGTAAATAAGCTGAATCTCATCTTTTCTTCCCCCCAAGAGTGAAGTGGGACAGTCTGCATCAGTCTCATGTCTGCACGCAAGTACAGAGCTGCAGTCGGAACATGGTTAGCTTAGCATAAAGGCCGGAGCACCGGAGACCGGGAAGCAGCTAGCATGGCTTCCAGTCTTTATGCTAAGCTAACCACGAACTCCAGCTCTGTACTGAACGCAGAACAAGCCTGACGCTTTTCTTCTCGTTGAACTCTGACTGGGAAGTGATGAAAATGTCTTTGTCTGGCTGGTTGAACTTCTGTTTATAGTCATTCATATTTTTCATAAGCCTTAACTGCATCTTCTACATGTAAAGGCTAAAAAGAGTAAACACTGTGGCCTGCTATACTGGAGGAGTTGTGCAAAATGTGGCTGCTTTGAGTACCAGAGTGTCCCAAATGTGAGGCGACGGGTCCGGGGGAGGAAAACGTGCACGATATCAAGTTTGTGTCATTAACAGCAGCTCCAGCTTTAAATGCTTGTTGGTGACTGAAGTGGATTTAATGTGGGACACATCAGAGCTGAGTAAACTGAACACAAGGAGCAGGTGTGTGGTCTCCTGTTCAGCATCAAGCTAACATGACATCTGTGTTTATTCACCCCCCCCCCCCCCCAACTCTTCCTCCCTCTTCTGTGTTTTCTCACTGTCTTATTATCTTGCTCCATCTTCTTTTCTTGTCTTTGCCCTCCTCCTCCTCCTCACCTTCATCTCGGCCTCCTCCCTCCCCTCAGGTCAAAATGGAGGACTCTCCCTCGGACGCCGCCGGCAGCTCCTCTCCCCCCTCCTCCACCCAGACCCCCTCCTCCCTCTCCCAGCCTCCTCCGCTGCTGCGACCTGCACCTCCCTCGGCTCCCCCGAGCCTCCTCCGTCAGCCCCCTCCTCTGCAGACGCGCCCGCTCCAGAACCGGGCGCCCCACAACCACCCTCCACCTCCACTCATCCGGCCCGCCGTGACCACCTCGTCGTCCTCCACCGGGAGCGCCAGCCTCAGGGCTTCTCCTCCCAGCTCCGCCTCAGCTGCAGGGCAGATGCCTCCGTCGCTGGTTGGGCTCAAAGTGGAGCAGCCCAGCTCGCACTGATACATACACATACACACACACACACACACACACACACACACACACACACACACACACACACACACACACACACACACACACACACACACACACACAC
>JAVQJL010056280.1:0-25322 GCA_036024295.1 Nannoperca obscura
GGGGGGGGGGGCCAGCCTGTTGCAGCTTAGCACAACCTCTCTCTCTCACCCTGTTTTTTTCTCTCTCATATCCCTCTCTTCTTTTCACATTGTGTCTTGTGCTGATATCCTATTTTCTCTGGCTGTTTCTTTTTTGGCTCCAAGAAAAAGCCCTGGTTTCCTTCTCCTTTGAGAAGCCCATTAAGGCACCATGCATTTTTTTCCTCTCCGTTGGGTTTGAGGTGCAGAGATGAAAAGTTAACTGGGGAGGAGAAAAAGGTGGGAGGAGAGGACAGGAAAGGAGAGGAGAGGAGAGGAGAGGCTCAACAGTATGGGATGTAGAAAGCCAGCTTCCCAGCAGGCTGTGTGTCTGCAGTCTGGGGAGACATAGGGGGTGAGGGAGGGAGAGCAGGGTGAGGCGTGCAGTGGCTCCTCCTGACAGAAAGCCTTTCTATTGATCTACTGACAGAGCAGTGAATCAGGAGCCTGAGATGAGGCCAGAAAAGACCAAAAGAGATGAGGGGCATGGGAAGATGGGGGGTTACAGATATGGGGAGAGCAAATGAGGAAGGAATAAAAACGAGATGAGGAGGCCGAGTGACATGATGATGACGAGAAAAAAAGAGAGCAGGAGATGTGTGGGGTGGGACTAAATGTCAAGGGAACATTTTTATCCTTTGAGATGTAATAATGCCTGGAGCTGGGAGATAATATTTATGCAAAGAAATGTATAAAGGTAGGAAAAGGTTGGTGTATTTGCTCTGCCATGCCGTATGCTAACACCACTAGCTCTGTTTATCCAGCTGGGCCAATTAGCGATAATCCTTCCTCAGAGGAACCAAACTGCTTTCATTACTACAGTATGAAGCCATTTACCACTCACTTCATGAATTGCTGTTATTGAAGAGTCAAACTGCAGTGTGGCTGCACTTTCCAACCAACTGTGTAATGACAACATAACATAATTGCAATCAATCATGCAGATTTTTTTTTCAATCATGAATGAATATGGTTCCAGATTTACCAGCTGTGGATCAGTGGCAGTGACAGTGGCCATCATGGCTGTTTATGACATCTGTCATGCCTTTATCATGGAAGCATATGGAAGTTTCATGTCTGAAAAATGAAGTCAAGTTGAAGCAGCCGTTTGCCTTTCACCAAGCTGCTTTCTTATTGACTATTTCCTCTGGATTTATCGACCATAATTTAGCCATGACAAGTGGAGTGATGAATTATATCCTCCTTTGCGTTGGTGTTCCTTCGACAACATTTTTTTTAAAACATTTTGACAGTCATTATAAAACACATGGCAGGATTCAATTTAATACCAACTGGTACTGAAATGTTACTGCAACACATTTAACAGATTGGCAGCCTGGCGGTTAGAAAAATCACTGTGAAATGAAAGGTCACAGGTCAGATCCCCATGACAGGCAGCGCTACCATTAACAGCCATGTGTCCTTGAGCCAGACACTAAACTGTTACCTGTTACCTTGTTTGCTCAAAGTCACTTTGGGTAAAAGCGTCAGCTAAACGCCTGAATTGTAAATGTAAATGAGTGGATGTTTTGTCTGTTCCACAAGGGAACAGCCCTGTGATCTTAAAAGTTTCACTCCCCGAAAATCATTATGGAAGATTGATACAGCGCCTCTATCATCCACTTTGTTATTCCTCCCACATCTCATCCATTAATCTATAATTTATATCTTCATTTACATGCCTTTTGTGATATACAATGGAGTCAGAGACTACGTTAACCTCTCCATTAAAAAGGGCAGTTAACCTGGGCTCGGACTCTGAATCACATCTGCCGAATATCTTCATTTATACATGCTCAGCATTTCGCCTTTTGTCTTTCTTTACTGTGTGTTTATAATTCATGAGCTTAGAGGAAATCACATCACTGTCTCTTAAGGGTATTGGCTCTTTTAGATTAAGCTGATTTATGCGCAGGTTTACAGTTCGTTTGTGTCAAAGTTCTCAGTCCTGATTAATGTAATTATACTGTCATACATCCAGGAGTCTCTTCTGTCCTCTTCTGCCCTCTCTTTTTTGTCCATCAGGCTCTGCACAACCTCCTACAGAGGACTGTCCTTGGCTCCTGGATAGTCACACTGCATCATCACAGCTCAGGCAGGCTAACACACAACAGATAACAGATGATAAAGAACACCAACCCCATTCACTATAAAGCACCTACAGAAAACAATCAGAGGGCTTAAAGTAAGAAAGCCGTGGAGTGGATACGCTGTGGCTTTGTCATCCTGGCTTTTAGACTTGTAGTATGAGTGGTTCTGTGTTGTAAAATAAAATGTTCAAATGGATCTGTTCGCCTTTAAATGTGGTATTTGCCTTTATGCAAATATTTGAGCACGCTTTCTCAGAGCACACTCCATTTTCAGAAATGTTCCCTTGACAACCAAATGCAGCAGCTTGAGAACCATGTTTTCTAATCTTGCCAGAAAAGAAATCATGGGAGGATCCAACACTGCAAGCTGCACCTTGAACTCAGCTTAAGTAAAGCTGATAATGTGTTTTCTAAACATTGAATCTAAACACACTTTACCAATGTAGTAAGAGCCTTGGGCTTTCAAATGCAGTTTCTCCAATTGGCTGATTACAATTGCTGGTTCAATCAGTAGCCTATTCTTCCTTTCCTCTTTGTGCTTACTGTTTATAGCACCTCTCTGACTGCACATTTTCCTATTTTCTTCTTTACAATCGACAGACAATCTTTGTATTTTTTAAGAAATCAAATGTCTACAAGGCTTTTATCAGAGGACTGTGTCTGTCTACAGTATAGTATGCTTGTTTTCTTGTGCAACTTTTAAACACATCACACACAATCTGTGTTTATTGTACCGATGTTCCCCCAGAGCGTGGCTCAAAGGAGATATTAATGTTTACCCAAGTGCCGCAGGTATAGTGGCATAATTACAAAGATATGCATCACTGAATGAGTAGGTTGATTTGATTTCTTTTCTTAATAATCAAGAGTGAGGCATGACTAATTTCACTGTGCTATGCCACATGAAATCCAAATAGAAATACCTGCCAATTAGAGTTAACATGGGACTTGTCACCATGTTTTGACAAGGAACGTAGGTGAAATGTTTCTGTCTTTGTCTCTGCATTTGTCGTCATTATACTGGGAGATGCATGTTAAGCAAAGAATCAAGGTTCAGTGTCGAAACATTCATCGTGTCATGATTTGCAGGTGTTGTTAGTGGGAGAAAAAGGCGATGGACACAAACATGGATTTATTACTTGGGTTTGGCTGCCAGTATTCAGTATCAGCAAGTTGTGAAAAGACTGGCGGAATTTAAATCACCAAAGACAAATTCTACATGAAGCATAACAGTGGAAAGAGGACACATAAATCACATTCTCTGTAACCCGGAGTCTGCCATCGATTACCAACAAGAAAACAAATGGGGGCGTTAAGGCTTCCCATCCTTAAACATCCCCATCAGGGTTCTAAACACCAAATGGGAAACAT
Source organism: Nannoperca obscura (assembly GCA_036024295.1). NCBI lineage: Eukaryota > Metazoa > Chordata > Actinopteri > Centrarchiformes > Percichthyidae > Nannoperca > Nannoperca obscura. The sequence continues at coordinate 3,480 of JAVQJL010056280.1, forward strand.
GAAGTGACAGGTTAAGCTGCTCCCCGAGGGGCTATTAGATCAGAGAGGTTGGGGCGCGAGGGCAGGTCAAATGTGAGACAAAGGCTCGTCGACAGCTTTTACAAAGGATTGATGACTACAAAGCAGACTTGGATCTAACAGTATTTGCATTTGAGTCCCATGCTGGTGAGCTGTGCAACAGAGAGGATGAGAATGATTGCCACATTATTGCCATAATCAGGAAATCAACTGAGACGTTTTAATATACACGTATGCATTCAAAAGCCTTAACAAATCCATCTACTTTACCGCTCTACACAGAGCAAAACAAACACTAAGAATTATTTGCAAACGCATTTTACACGTCCCTTCAAAATCATCAAACCTAAAGTTCAAGTGATTTGTTATATAATACAACGAGGCGGTTCTTATGTCTCTCCAAATGCTAGCTTACACAGAAAACAGCGAGTGACAGAGCTTATGATCACTGCTCATGAGCGCAGATTTGTTTTATGTAAGCATCCCCCAGTGTGAGAACAGGTGTGTGTGTGTGTGGGGGGGGGGGGGGTGGATGACAACACTACAACACATCATCATTGATGGCTCACAATACCTTTTAATCTGAAACACAGCCTTGGACATGCCAGATGAAACACATGAAAATAATATTTGCCCCTGCAGCCTGTGCAGCACAAAGACCCTCAGACAAAAGAAAAAGCATTAGATTCTCTTGACATCTTTGACAAATTGACCTTAGAGGATTTATGTCAAGTTCATTCCCTTCACTGTTTGTATCAGCAATCAGGGAACACTTTTTATTGAGATGTAAAAGAATAAATACCTTCCTGGGACTTTTGTTTTATCCATGTGTAGGATGAGTGTGGGTGTTATCTAGGGCAGTATTTAGTAAAAACAACATCTGCTGACAGTTGTGACAGTAGCATTAAGTTGTGTCCATCTCTATTACTGACAAACGCCTATGGTGGCCTGTAAGTGACACAGTAATCAAGTTGTCAAGTGACCTCATTAGGGATGAGATTAAACAAATTTGTTAAGTGAAGAGCTGATATGTCACCATGCAAAATTATATCGTTATTATGATGCTTCGAAATTGTTGTAAATGTAAATGTGACTGTTTAGTTCTGCCATTCAATGACTCATATAGCAACAGCATCCAGTGAAAATGCAAGAAGGCGAGTGGAGGGGGTGAGAGGGTTCGGAAATCCCAATGGACGGTCAGATTTGGGTTGAAAACAGACTACAAAGTGGGTTTCGAAAGCCAGAAATCTCTGCACCTGAGGAAGTAATTGTTGAGTCGTTGGCAGTGAACAACCCTCGGCACATACTACATATTTTGATATACATATGTATTTTTTATTGCATCTTTCTGTTGATACAACCTTCGGCAAAACATGAATTCGTAATATTATGAATATTGTTGGTATTTCTTTTAAATGGACTGCTTTCACACTTCTCCCAATGGCAATTTCCTTTATTTACAGTAAGTAGTGAGATGATAGTGGCAGTGGAGTTAGTGTCACTCTGGGATGCTGTGTTTTGATGAGCTAATTAAGCAGCACATTCTCTTAAAAGGCTTTTTGTTAACCTGTCTACTCTCCGCCCATACATGGAATGCATTTTTATGAACTCAGCAGCCACACACACACAGAATGATGTTTTTCAGAATTGTTCTACACTCATGAATCTTCTTTTTGAATGCAACATGGAGCTGAGAAAGAAACATTCATATAAATAAATATAAAGATAAACAACATGCTGTAACCAATATAGGTGTGCTCTAATAGGCTCAGTATAGGACAGTGATTTCTCTACAGCCTGGTTGGACTTGAAATCATTGATACATTTTTGTTTGCCAAGGCCTCTATGTGGTTTCCTCCGTCTGATTAATTGACTACAGAGCAACTGTGATGTGGCCATTTACCCATAAATAATATTTGCATGCTCCCTTGGGGTTGCTTGTGTACATAGAAATGCATGGCATTAATTAAACTGTGCACAATCATAACCAAAAGAGAAGATAAAGCACTTCCATGTGCATTGCTTCTTTGTCAAGGTCATTTGAATATATCACATGCAGCACTATTACTTATCAGTTGTTTTCTTGCTGCGTTGCTCCACAGTCATGCTGGGTAAATGTTATTTTTTATGCATGAGCTCTGATGTCACTACCATTAGATACAGTAGAAGCCCTATAGCTAAAAAATCTCTTAGAGTTAAAAAAGGATCAAGAACTTGAAGTATTGAGTATCACAGGACTAAAGTCAAAACATCAGCTTCATGCAAGCAAATGATGAGCACTATCTTGCATCATTATACTCTGAGGGCTACTGTGGACAAGAGGCGATCATATGTTATCTTCACAGAAAATAGTACCACGTAACATTCAAGTTCTTCGTTTCTTCCTTTTCAAAACAGGAAGCTGGGCTGCTTCTCAATCCACACGAACAGTGTGGATTGAGTGGCATGTTTCCCAACTCTCCTCACAGGGGACCTGGCTAATTTGGGAAAGTAGTTTATAAATGGCAGAAACTGTACAGGCCCAGACTCACCTTTCTTCCTGAGGACAACTGCTTAGTTAGCTTAATGAGGCAGGATTGTGTGTGTGCTCCTGTGCAAGTGTTTGTTTCTTTGTTTGCTGAAAATAGAGAGGTTAAACTTGATGAGATAAACTTTGCTGAGTCCACTGAGGAAACTTTGTCTTGCATGCTGCTATTGTTATGAAAGTATTATCTGGCAGGCATAGCCTCCATGTCAGTGTAGTATGTGTACACCTAGCTGTTTAAACAACTGTGGTTGACTGGAATACAAGATATTTCTAATATGTATATTGTTGACAAGAACTCATCTTATCTGGGAGCGAAACACGTTAGCAGTAAGCCATGTGCCATCTTGTCTCCACAGCTCTTACAAGATGCAGCTCTTGGTAAATGGCTGCACTAATGTTGCACCATGACTGACAGTGCTCATTAATCACTCAATGTGTGGAGGATGGGTTTGTTTTACAATTATTATAGCTTTTACCATTGTACATGTATTCTAAAATATATGCATAGTAGTAATGAGCTGAGGTAGAGGAGGAACATTAGTGAGGCCATAAATCAACTCTGACTGACTGAAGATCCAGAAATCTGTAGACCATCGAGGTTGTTAAGTTTTATGGAGTTAAATTCTTCATTGGTAGCAGCTGGAAGAGGACTGTGAGGATATTCAGCTGTTTACTGTGCAGCTCTTGTATGATGAATTGTATATGTTGAAATGATATGATTTTATTTAAATCCTACTTTAATCCACCAGTTTTGGCAGGAAGAACAACTGACCATTTACCATTACCCACTTGTTACTGGTGCTATGCCTGCCAAGCTATTCTTACACGACACATATAAGGTTTACATTGATAATTGTAGCAAATTTACATTTTAGTTACTACGTTTTAGTATTCTTTTTTTTTAAACGGTGAGTCCTTGATTTTAGACAGGATTACGAAAGCAGGCTTTTCATTTCTAGCCAGTGACCAACTGAAATGACAGCTGCTGATGGCAAATTATTAGATGTAGCTTGCTACCTAATTAAGCTAACGTTAGCTCCATGAGTTGGTTGGAAATGTTGTCTCCGGCTGACTATATAATGTTTCCAGATTACAAATTTTAAAACGGGAACCCTGTAAAAGGGTTGTAAGGGTGTAAAAAGACTGAGACTAAAGCTGCATGTCCCAGGCTAAAAGTTAGCATCCTAACTAGTTGATAACCCATGTATGCTACTGTTTTTATAACATAAAAAAAAAAATTGTGTTCTTCTGTTAGTTCGTTCTATTGGTATAAGTATTAACTGATTATATTTTCAGTTAGTTTCACTTTTAATGTTAAAAGAGAAAAAGCTTTTAGGATGAAAACTCATTTAGTCTCTGAAGCTGAGATCAATCCCCTCTTCTGCTGGGCCCTGGATACAGTAGAGGGCTCACTGTTTGGAGATGAACCTCCATCTACCTGACAACACCTGCACTGCCCATCGATGCAACAAGTGATATCATTTATGGGTCAATAACATATAATTTTAAATTGCATTGGGTAATCTGTGATGGTTATCAGTATCAACTGGACAAAGTTGTATTTTCCCAGTAGAAAAATACGACTTTGCTGAGGGCAAAATTGCAACAGAAATACAGTGAGAAGATAATATATCACTATGCTAAATACTTTAGAAGTATTTCTCTTTCATGTGCTTTTTGTCTTGAGAATGAAATGTGCTCGCAGGCTCATACTGTAGCATCATCCTCCACCGTTAAGCAGGAGAAGATGCAAGATGGTGGGGGCAGAGAAAGATTGGGAGTGCTTTGAAATTCCAATGGGTAGGGAGATTTGGTTCCAAAACAGAGTAGTCAGTCAGGGAGGTTTTGGAAAAGCCAGAAATTTGGGTTGTGCAATTCCAGTGAGGGAGGAGGGAGAGAATAGGGCAAAGGGGGGGGTTGTTCCAAAATGGAGAAGAACCTGGGGAGTGAGATTTGAAAGCCTCAGCAGCTACAATCAGCAGGTGTTAGCAGCTGGTCAGGTTACTACAGTTACTGATATTAATTATCCAACTTTGGAGACCGATGCAGATGTATTATGGCCGACTGTGTGCTATGAGATGATATTAAAATTGCACCTGGTGCACTTTTAAAGGACAGCAAGCAAAATTCAAAGGATGTTTTCATTTTCAAACCATTCAATTCAGTAGAATAGGATCACAATAAGATACAGCAAACATGAGCACTGTCCCAATTGAGATTCACAAGTAAACCATTTCATTTGGCACTGAGTTGCTTATGATGCATGAATCACTTTCTCAGTGAAAATGTGCCACCGCTACTCAAAACAATGTATTTGGGTCAGTCAGTACTCGCAGTCCTATGAGAGGCAGAGGGACGCCACCCAAAGGCACGAGCGCTGTGAGGCGTCCATAAACATAACTAGTGTGGTTTTTGGCTCCGATGCAGCACCAGCGCATATTTAAATGAATTGAAAATGAGATGGAAGCTGGGCCAATGCAGCGTTTTCGACCACCTATCACAATCTCCATTGTCTTGTGCCAGAGGCTTTTGGTGTTGGCTAGATAACGGAAAATGAGATAGATGGAACATGGAACAAAAGGGAAGGACCAGTTGGACTGAGAGATAGTCTGTTAGGAGAAACCTGCTTTGCATAGGTGTGTTTAAACAATATGCAGTGACTGACAAGAGAATTAGAAGAATTATTCATTAATACAATTTCTGTTTAGGTTGTTTTTTGCAAGACAAGTGTGCTATTGTTTCAGCGTTTTTTGTGTCTGAGTTTTGCAAGAGGCAGTTAGTCCTGCCTCATAAGGGGGAGGCAGGGAAGATACACAGTCATCCAGTCATCAGAGCTGTATTTGAACACCTCGTTTTAGCCCAAAAGATGCAGAAGGGAGGGAGGGTGGAATTGTAAAGGAGGTCTGCCCTACATTTTTGAGTTTCTAATGCTCGAAATGATGCCGTAGGGGAGCACAGGCTAGTCTGCCCTGCAGTTAATACAGAAACCATTTCCTTTTTTCATGATCCCTCCAGCTCCAAAATGAACCTCATTTCAGTCTCATTTCATTGAAAATAAAGCTTCATGAGATATCATGAGTTTGCTTCACATAGAGTATTTCACCCAGAAATAGAGGCCTTTAAGATGTCCTCAATCCAAGTCTCCTCAGCACTGTTCCCCTCACTGACACTTTGTGAGGGCTTTTTTTGTTGCATCAACTGGCCTGAGGGGAAGGATCCTCCCGCCTCACGCTGCAGACGGCGGCTCTTTGTCTGGCTGGACTCCCAAGCTTTCACATATTGTTTGTTGCTGTTGAGTTGTTGGAGGAAAGTCAGCATGAAAAGCCCTCTCCTCTGCCATCATCCTGGCTCTTAGAAAGAGCATAGAGAGGTGTGTGTTTACTGCTCAAGCAGACAGGGAGAGCACAGAATACATTTATTCAGAGCTTTTGTTTCTCTACACAGAGCAAGGAGTTAGAAATTGCTTTGAGACACTGCATGCTTTAGATTAAAGTGAGTGTTTCACTTATACAATCTACAACAGGAGATTTTCATAAAATATGTATTTTGGCAATTAGTTTGGCACTCCTGCCATAAAGACTAACACCCTCACGGTCCTGAGAGTGAGGGAGGAGTGATAAAGTGACAGTGTGATATTTTGGAGTCAGAAACTTGAGTTAGGCCTTATTGTTATGCATGATCTATAATGGGTCCACCTCTGCTCTGAAGAACTCCTTTTGCCAAGTGTAAATGTGCATTAAGCATATGTATCTAAATCACACAACTTCAGAGTGGCTTTTAGCACTTCCTCACCATCTGCTAATTCTCTAAGTGTTGGATGAGGGAACCAGCAGCATTAAAACCGGTATATGTGATGTAATAATATTTTTATTTCACACAATTACAACACCAAACATGTGATTCTACAGTGTCCACTCATGGCTTTTGATTCACTTGAGTTTTGTTTTGTTTTTGGAATTTAAAAAAAGTGACATAAGTTAAAAGTAAGAAATTCAAAAGGCTCCGTTCTCTTTCTCCGCCTTCTCCACCTCCTCTTCAGTTCATTATAACCAGCGCAGATGCAGTTCAACAAGCTCATTTCCACTCACTTCTTCAAATTAACATCCAGCGTTTACCAGAGTCCTCTCCGCAGTTCTTTGACCGCCATCAGATGAAATTGGATGCTCCCTTGTCAGGTTATCAACCATCACCTGAAATCAGGATATCACAGTATTTAAATAATGAAGTTTGGTGCTGGTGCTACTATTTTTAAAGAGTTCTGCCAAAGATTAAAATACCTCTTCGAAGAAGATTTTAAAAATACAAAATCCTTTTGTGAAACTACTTCTCTCTGACACCGTAAACTGAACTGTAGTAGTTTAGTGTGTATCTAAAGTAACAACAATATGACTCGGAGGGGCATTTTCTTGCTTGACAAATTACACCTACAATGATTTTATGTCAAACACTTAAGGATGCTGTTTAACAAGTGAGCAGTGTTACATCTCTCTTAAAAAGAAATTAGGTGTTCAAACTTTATTAGCAGGTACAGTAGATGTGCATTAAGCTTACAATATGTGTAGAGAACCCCATAATCAATTTTCAGCTTTTCAAAAACCTCAATAAAAGAAGTCATGCATTGCATCACAAGTTAGCCTGGAAGTGGGTGCAGAACTTCAGCTCTCTATACCATGGTGGTGAAAATAGTGGAATCGATTAGTCGGAGGGCATGCTTACTTTGCCAGAACATCATCTGGCTTCGCACTTTCTATTTAAAGACTAGCAGACAATAATTATAAAGTATTATTCCACTCCAAGCTGTGTGGTTATCTAGAAATAACACACTATGCAGAGTTTCTCCTTGGAAATTGCTTAGCGGAGGTGGTGGACATTATTTATGCAAGTTCAGCTGGTCAGTATACCCTTTAAACTAACTTCAACTCAATGCATAACTATTGAGTACAGTGACATGTGTCAAGCATCAGGTTATTATTCAACTTCAGCACAGCAGCAGGTTTTTCCTAAAGCATCCCCATCGGAATTCGAGCCAAATTCCTGTGAAAACTCTGAGGACTTTCTTTTTTGCTGGCATTGTGACCTTCTGCTCTGATTAATGACTGCAAAGTGAACAGACAATGTGATCAATCACTCAGTCAATCACCTGCTGGGCTCTGTCAGACAGACTCAGGTGCATCTCGTGTCTTTATCATTTTGGTTACTAGATGACAGTCTGTGGCCTTTCCTATCTGATGTGTCAGCTCTGCTCATTTTCCGTGAAGCTCAATTTTATGTTTTAAGTGTAATCATTTCTTCTAACGTTAGCAGAAAAACTCTTTGTTTCAGGCCAGGACCTGTGCCACCACTGTGGAAAACCCCAGCTATGTAGAGGCAAACTAAGGCCCTGCATCATGTGTTGTTTTTCAATAAAAAACAAGCATGCGTTCCTATTACAAATGTTCATATTCTCTTGCTTCATTAAAATGTCTCCTTCAGTGTCTGGGAGATGAGACAGCCTGGTAATGCCAGCAGTCCCCCTTCAGAAGTCAGACATGAAGTATTTGAATGACAATAATTATGCAGCATTTATGTGAGTGGCCTGCCAAAATTAATCCTCGCTCTTACAAGACTATAAACGCAGAGTCAGATTAAGGCCAGACAAATCTCTGCAGATGGTGGTGAAAATTGACTCTGTTCACTGACAATAAATGTAAGGAGTTAAGTAGTTCATGGGAGTATATCCAATTTGGCGTAACTTGAGGGGTATTGTATCTTGCACATCTGAAGCGGCCCGTCTCTCCACAACAGATAATGGGAAATTACTTATTTTGATTAACACCACATAGATTATTGTTCAGTGTCTCAATGAGAATCTGCATTTAAGAAACATGAAAACTATTTGCTGCACATGTCTGACTCATGCATAAGCAATTAGATGAAAAAAGTAAATATTTACAATACGTCTAAGTAAAGGGTAATTAATCAAGTACTCGTTCAGATCAGCATGACCTAAATGCATATTGATCATTCTAATTCAAAAATGACATATTTTAAAGAAGAGCTGTAAGAGGTTAAACAGAAAATAAAATAGAAGGAAATGGAGATCAAATGAAGTGTATCCATCGACTGTACAGTGGTGGAGCGGGCGTCCTTCCCGCGGTGTCCCTGCAGTCTCAGCCTCTTTTACTCCATCTCTGTTTTTAGCATGGACATGTCAGCTACTGTGGAACCAATTTCTCCACTGGCGGTTCAGGTCCATCTATATTTTTCAATTCATTTATACTCATTACCAGGAAATAGCCAGAGGCAGAGGCAATTTGAGCATCTGTAATATAAAGCCCTCAAAATCATTTCTTGTCACATTATTTTGGTTTTGAATTGATGTCATCAGCAATCAGAGGAAATGGAACATTTAAGATCGTTGTTATCACAAGCAAACATGAAATAGTGACAAGTCATGAATAATAATACTTTATCATCCTTGCTGTTATTTACCAAAATGTTAAAAGGTGCAATAATTATCAATGTTTTTTTATCTTTTGTTCAAAACAATTCAACTTCAAAATGCACTTCTTTGTCTAAATTGACATAATGGGTATGCATATGAATGCATAAGTGAATGATCAGGGTTAGGATTAATATTATATTAGTTTTGAGTCTATGAGTAAACGGATTCCAGGAGTCAGATTACATTCTGTGTTATAAAAATAATACATATTTCTGCTATGAAAAATATTGGTAAAAAGGAGACATCATTATATACAGACTGAGATAAAGGTTCATTGTGATGCAGGTCATGATAATAGTGCTGTTCAAATTCCAGTTTGGGAGAGTACGTGTTGGTTGAGCTTGACAAATGACTGAAGCATCTTAAAAGCACAAAAGAAGTCGACATTTGCAAAACAAACAGCCAATGTGCAGCTTGTTTTCTCTGTGGATGGAAAGAAAAGACTGAATTCCTGTAGAGTTTCTGTCAAAAGTCCTTTATAGAGATGAAAGCAGTTGATAAATTGGTCTTATCTTTGATCCAGGTCTATGCCTTCAAAGACTGCTTAATAGAAAGCTGCTAAAACTAGCCTCAGGTAAGATGCAGGGAAATTATGCAGCACAACTGCCTTGTTTACTGTCTTGTCCTTATAGGTTGTTGCTCAAAGCCTTTAATGTTTTGAGGTTGAATGAATCAATGATGATGAAAGAACATGGTGTGTCATTTTGAGAACATAGCAAAGAGACATTCACTATCAAAAAGTAAAGCCTTAAAGCGACACTGTGTAACTTTTGGAAATTGAAATAACAAGTTCATCCTTTTAGAAACAAACAGACGAATTCTCTAGCAATGCGATGCAATATTTCTCTGTTTAATAAACTCAGGAGTGTAGCTGCTACAGCTTCACTTGGTCTGGTATTACAAGCTTATGCTGGCTAATGTTAACTAATGCTTGCAAATTTTAAATTATATCTTTTACAAATGTACCTCAATTGTCGATCGTGACTACAGTGTCCACTAGCAAAAGTTATGTAGTCTTGAATCATACTTGTGTTTTGTTTTCATGCCAAGTAAAAATAGCATAATCTGAATGACACCAAAAAGTTTATATCCTTTATTTTCTTCTTCCTATCTGTGAAAGTGCACAGTACTGAACATCCTTCACCAGGAAACTTTAAATGGGCTTTTGAGAGTTTTTAAAATAGCTCATATTTAAGCTATTTCCTGGTAAAGACAGGTAAATCTGTAAGCACTCTGGAGAAAATTAGACTAACTGCATGCCTCTTGTAGCTTTGACTGCAACAATTTCTCCCTTGGCTACAGATCTATTTAAAGTGTAAAACCATGTGTCTTTCCCACAGCTGTCTGAAATTCCTTTTTCCTTCCAGCCAAATGCCGACTACTCCACCAGATAATAACCTCGACCGGCTATTCAGACACTGCTAGGGGAGCTGATAATGGCCACTGTCACGGTCTGTCAGCAAGAGCAGGTAATGCCTGTGTGTCACCTTATTGTGATACTGGTCAGTTGGGGCTGAAGCCATTCCCAGGGACGGCAGATGGGTTACAAGCACAGTGAAACTGAAATGACCAGCCTGTTGTTTCATTTATTTTTTTACAACTTGACCACAGAAGTTAATATTTGCACGTGTCTTTGATTGTTACACCAGCGTCTTTGATTTGTGATGAAAATAAAACCCTAAAAGAACTCAAGAGCTGATCTTTAAGAGGCCAACTGACAGGTGACAGTCTTTGTCAGATATCTTCTGTTCTTTACTGTTTATCATTCTTGTATTTTCTGACACATAAACAAGAAAACAAAAAGATAAATACTTAAGAGGCCAAGCAATGCAGGAAAAACAGGGTTTTTTTGTATAAGATGTTTATGTGCAGCTTCTTGTTAGACTCTTTATTTGTGTTTTTTTTTTACCTACACGCCAGAGACAAACTCTTCTACATCAAAATACTTTTCTTTGGAGAGCAAACTTGCACTACAATGCACATAACCTCTACATTTCAACCTATTCATTAAAGCTACTGTACCTCACAGAAACACTGCTGGGCACTCATCATTGCTGCAGCCACACTGCATGAGGTCGGGAGGCCTGCTGGCTGCTTCCTACAGTGACTGAATGCTGAATGTCGAGAAATTTCAAGTTCTCTGTCAATCAAGTGTCCCCTTGCACATGTTTCTGCAGCAGTGCTATGAGTATAAATGTCTTATTCCTAACTAATTCTGATTTTAAAGGATACCAATGCTTTAGTAGACTGCAACCCCTAAGTAACATACACACAGAGTGACCGTGTCAGTTAATACTAGATCTGCACATATTATATGGTGATTTTACAAAGTCAAAGCAGCTCCTAACACTAAAGTAAGTGAGATATATTGGCTGCCAAATCTATATGAGCTCATATGATGTCATCTCTTTCACTCACCTCTTTCATCTCATCTCTATAGGAAGGAGCCTTCGTAGGCGAGCTCCTTTCCTCACCCTCTAATCCAACTCATATGACTCCCAGGAACAAACGCTGTGGATAATTTAGTACTTAAACATACTACAATATACTATACTATACATACTATAATACAAGAAATTGGTCTTCTGGGACAGATTGGACAAGGTCACGTGCTCAGAAATGTACAGTAAAAGCTGATAAAGAAAAACTATGCGCGCGTAGAGATGTATAGAGACAAGATGAGCAAACTGACACAGAATGATGTGAAAGAAGTTATTTTTTTTACAAAATTGAAACTATACCAACTCTGGCAGAAAAGGAGTGAACTGGATCAGAAACATAAAACTGTTTCCGTAATGTACGTCCATATTTTATACACAGTTTGTGTGTTAGGCATGGCAAGATTAGCATATTTTGAAGCAGTTTTTTTCTCTTGAGAGAGACTCACTAGCCGAGCCCGTAATCCCTGAGCATGAATTCCCAACTTCTTGAGTAAACTCTGAGTGCATGTTGGTGCACATTCACAACACCCAGCTTCCACTGGGCATACCCTGGTTTCTCAGCTTCTGGTTTCAATTTATCTAAGGGCCTGTGCAAAAATCATTAGGGTAGGGAGGGACAGAAAAGGGTGAGGGTTGTGTATTTGTTGTATTTGATGAAGGGAAGGTGAGTTGTTTTGGAAGGGCAGGAGAAGAGGGGCTGATTTAGAAAGTTTTGATTGAGAGGGTGGAGTTTAAAGAAGGGGGGCACATTTGTAAAATGTGTTAATGCTCAAATTTAAAACCCTGGATCTTGGCTATAATTAACTGTACATTATTAATAGTTAATACACATTGTTTATTCAGTGTAATAAATAGATACAAAATAAACTACTTTAAATATTTTAATGTGAAACTATATCAAGCTGCTATTTGTAACTCCAAATAGCTGACAGCCATGGACAGATTATGAGCCCAGACTGCCTGACTACTGAAATGTTAACAGTCACTTCATCCCGAGGCTCTGGTCCAGGGGCTTCTAGATCTGGACCCAGTAGGCATGCAATAATCCATCTGTGATACTAATTACTTTACTAACTACATTTCATCTCTTCTGAAGTCAAAGAGAAGAGACAAATAAAATATCAATAATACTGGGTTTTTTTAAATAAAATATAGGACCCCCCCCCCCAGCCCAATCATTTCCATACAGTCCCTAAGCCTTTTTCATTCATGTGAAACCTTGTCTTCCTCGCTATAGATCAGGTGTGTCAGGTGTATTTACTAACAGCCCTGTAATTTATGAGCTGTGAGCTAATCTCAGTCCCTATGCTCACGCAGCTGGCGTAACCTTTTCATATGTAACAATAGTTATTTCCTGCCATATTCACCCTTGCATAAAAAGCCAATTTATTGCAGGTTAATAATTCATTTGTGCTTGTTTACTTGCAGCCACGGACTTAAACAATTGGTTGTTTTGGCCAGTGTGTCAACCTCAGGGGGGAAAGACTAACTTTTTTTTCTGAAAGGACATGCCTCTGTGTTGCTGTATCCAAACACGGACTAGCCATAGGCTGGGATTTGGGATGATGCTAGCACATCATATTCTGCTCAAATAATCATAGATGCCGCCAAATCTTTTCCAACTAAGCCTGTGGTTTTCTACACTTTCCACTCTTTTTGCCCCTAGTCAGCTTTGGCACAATTTGCACTTTGCCACTTTGTCCTGGTGATGGATTTTTTTCTACAATCAATTTCCACTTTCTGGGGCTGTTATTTTGTTCCTTCAAGGAGCTGCATGATCCTGTTGTTCTTGCCCTACAACATCCCTATATCTCTTATCAGTTGTGCTTGCTGCACTTTAAGAATAGATCCACTGCACTTCTAACTTGTTAAGTTAGTTAGTTAACATCCACTCCTGTCTTAGTTTTAAGTGTTTCACTGCCTGTGTTAGGCTAGAAAACTCCCTCCACTGCAAAGTCTGAATAACTCTTCAAGATTTACAAAGACAAAAGCTGATCACCCCTGTGGGCGATACTTTATCATTATCAGTGGCATCAGGCATCAGGCATCAACCAATCTTAAGCTTGCTTTGTAACACAAGCCTTTTTATGCACTCTAAAGCTTTTATCACACCTCATCTTAAACCTCAAATCTGCTCTTTCTCTGTACAGTTCAGGTTACACCTCACTATTTTCTTACTATTTTGATTGGACACTTTCCCATGTATTAGGCAGCTGGGATTTACACTCTTAGTAAAAAAATATCCACCTACCAGCACCTACAGAATAAGACTCTCTAATTAACACGCTGTAACTTTGTTTGTTTAATCCATACAAAAACCCAAATGTAAAACCTAAAGTTTTTTCGTCACCTAAAGAATGGCCCCAGGAAGCCACTCCCAGCCAAAAAACAGTCCAGCATATAGCCACCATAACCATAACCATTGTTTCTGTACAAATTAAACAAATGAAGATATGATATGTTAATTAATGAGCTTTAAAGGAGCTGATCGGTAGATTGTTACCAGGCTAGCTGTTTTCCCCTGTTTCCAGTCTTCCAGCTTCTGACTGTAGCCTTATATTTAACAGATACGCATTAGAGCAATATCAATCTTCTCACCTAACACATGGCAGGAAAGCCATTTAAAAAATGGCAAAATTTGATGCATTTTACAGGAAGTGGGGGTTGAAGCTTGATCACTCCTTGACACAGTTCAGTTTTGTTTTAAGTGATTTACAAATCAACTTTAATCTATCTATAGATGAATACTTGCTTTCCTAACAGAAAACTGGAGCAGAGCTGACAGTGTGATCCCAAACAGATCACTGAGAAAATAGGTCTGAATGAAAGATGATACCCTGTTTCTCCCTGTCTCCTCCTCCCTCTGTGCACTTCCAAACTCTGCTTGGATTTGATACTTTCTGCTGTTATACTCACCAGCTTCACGCACATAACGACCCGTGAGCCTGACACTAGCACTAAGCTTGTTTATATTTATTTATTAATGCAGGCAAAAATGGAAATAAGCAAAAGATGTGTGATGAATACTAAGTAGTTTTAGGCTTTGAGCAACATATGCCTATTCTTGTATATAAATGCATAAATTAGTATGTAAATGCTGAGCACTTACATACTAATTACACGCGTTATCTACTGATGTGTCAGTTATCTGGTTCATTACCACTTGGTCAGTATCTCCATTATCACACTAAAGATATGATTTTTTTCCCTCAAATTAAGGAGGCATTATTCAGTTTGGATGGAGCAGTACTTGTACCATGATCTATGGGGTATAATTCAAATTATTCTGTGGAACTCTCTGAAGGGTCTAGAAACTAGATACTAGATACAAACAATGATGGAGAGAATATTAATCTATATTTATCAATTTAGTCTACAGAGAACCTCGGCACTGATACAGGCTTTGAAGCCTTATTTTGTCCCTGGATGGTGAAAAAGTATTTGAGAGCACAGAATGGCCCATTTTAATTATACATATGTGAATTTGGATTTGGACCTGACAACATTATAGAAAGGATCCCTGCAGAGATAGACCTTTTTATTAAGGAGTAAGATCCTTTTTGTTTAACCAGAAACACTCGCCTCTCTCATGATTTCAGAGCAAGGCTTCTCCTTGAGCGAGACTTCTGTTTCTGGTTAAACAAACATCTGTAACAAAAAGGTCTGTCTCTGTAGGGATCCTTTCCATAATGTTGTCAGAGACTTAGAATAACAGTTTGAATCTGTCAGTGGCAAAAACAAGCGCTTTTAGTGGATGTACATTGCAGCCGTTGCAGCTTGTTTTGTGGCTGCCAACTGAAGCAATCTACTGGTCCAATTCCAAAACCTTTTGTATTTATTAGTCATTTAGACCCCAAAATATGTAAAAATAGGGTGCAGGTTTAAAAATACTAAAAGAACCCTTTCCGGAGATGCAGTGGTTCTTAGAAAGTTTACAATAGTCTCCTCTGCATTGAGACTGAGACGACCCCCCTAGAAGGATAATGGTAGTGTCTAATGCCTACAGTGAGGTTAGCTACTTCCCAGCATGCATCCTTGAGATATTTCTTTATTGTTGTTTAAAGAAAACATATATAATGGAAAAACTTGCTGATGCTAACCACGATGAGGCTCAGGGAATGGACTATTTTGGTGTTTCTAACAATAGTTGTAGTTTCGTCAAGTTCAGTACACTAAGTTGAATGTTTACATTTCAATGCTGAAGACAAACAACTGCATATTTGCTGTAACCTGAATGCGATCTAAACGATTCACTAGTATTAATACAGCACAACTTCACATCTTTTTTGTTACAAAAACAATGTAAAATACAACTCTAAATGATAATTGTTACATTTGTGTAAAATGCCACTTGAGCTTTTCAATATTCTATGAATATTCAGTATTCAATGTAAATTTCTCCACTGCGAGACTATTAAAGGATTTCTGATTCTGATTCTGATTCTGAATGCTGTATCAGTATTTGTCTCATTAAGAAAAAAACAGAAACTGCTAACAAACAATCACATATCCACATATTGTTTTATAGCTGAACGTTGAGTCAGTGCTGTGCTTGTAATGCCTCTATGTGTGTTGATGTGTGACAACATAGCAACTGAGCGTCTGGCTGTGCATTCCTTTTGAAGGAGACATAGAACAGATTGGACATTACAGAGAGCATTGCACTCGTTTGTTCTGCTTTTTGTCTGTCTTGAATCAATAATTTCACTGGGTTCTGCAGACATGTTCATTATCTTTGGCTATGTGACCTTGAAACAAGTTTGACAGATAATTGCAGTTTCACATTGAGGCCATCCATAGAGGAGCAGTCATTATTATTGACAGGCCGTACAGACATGTGAGTGAAGGGATAAACGTTCATGAGTGGTTGCCTTTCCTAACAGCAGCTCATTACCTTCAGGACTCAAACCTATCGTATTTCCAACCATTAAGCACCCAGTCCGAACCTCGGTGACACAAAGAGCCTAATTAAATTTATAGCCATTGTTTTCACCACAGATAGTGATCAGTATGCCACAGGTTGCTCCACATACCCGAGTACAGGATTTTCAGTATATTGTCTATGTTGTAATGACGGCGCTTAGAGCAGATGAGGAGCTGGCTGTGCTGCGGAAATCGAGGTGAGGCAGAGACACTGAGACTTGGGACCGGCCGGGAATCTAGCAGCTTCAATTTGACAGGCTTGATTTGATTTTGGCGTGCACAAGGTAGTGGTCTCCACAAAACTGCCCTGAGATGCAATTCACAGAGACGATACGCCCCAGCCTGGGCTCCTTTATGTGAAAGTTCTGGGGAGAATATAGAAGTCTGAAAGGCCTTTGTAAAGTCTCCTCAGCTTCACAAGACATTTTAGACTTTTAAAACTTTTCCTGTATCATCACTTGTGCCCCTAAATGTGATAAGACATGACTAAAGATGTATGTGAAATATACCTGAAAAGGCATTGTTTCTGCTTTGTTCTTTTAAAAACACAGTTTCTGAGGGAGCAGACACTAACCAGCAGTTCTCTTGGTTTGAGAAGGCGAAACATGGCCTCCAACATAGAGCGCTGCCAGTCATAATGAACCTGAGAGAAGATCGCAGATAGCGAGAGAAGTGATTGGAGACCAAGGTGTGAGGAACAGCATGTTTAGCTGTAAGAGGTGTGGGGTGTGTTTCTCTGCTAAGCTCTCATTTGCCACAATGCTTGATGTTGAGCCAACACAGCTTTTACTTTTAGCCAACAAAAAGGATGCTTCTTTTCTGCTTCAGTCCCTTAAAGTATCCGAATGAAAGTTTATCAGTGCCTTCTAGATCTGTTTGCATGTACATGATAAGATGTTACATCAGAGCAAATGCAGCTTCTTACAAATTTAGGGAATGCATTTCCTGGCTTTCATTTTGGCATAAATACAGAAAAGCATAGTGTAAAAAAAGACACTGATTGTGTGATTTGGGTTTTTTTGGTGTATGAGGCAATTCACTAAAAGGTTAGCATGCATGTGTATGTATACGTAAATAAAGCATAAAACATCTATAAGCAATCCATTTTGCCACTCCACTTTCTGTTGGTCTGAGTAAATCACTGGATTTACAAGATTGCTATCTCACTGAAACAGTAAAGCGCCAGTGAAGTGCCAGAGAGAGCTGCATTTTCTATGTGAAAAAAGGACATTAATTTACCTACCTACCATGTGTTTGATTAATTCTCTGTATCATACCTTTTTTAACAGTACTTGTACTCCATGCCTTATTGCTTTATTCATCATTTACAGTTCCAAGCTGAACTGTGTTCACTCTGAATAAAATGCTACACTGCGAATTTTGAAATATGAGCAAAGACAGTCCCCTGAAATACACTTAAAAGTAGCCAGCTGGGGAGCCTCTTGATTAGGAGCAAAACATGGAAAAGAGGGGTAAAAAGCTACTTTCACGCTGAAAAACTCCAACTGGCAACAAAAATATTAAATGATCTTTGGTACCATTAAAAAAAAAGTATTTTATTTCTTGTTCATTACCATTGAACTGTCTCACCAGGCTGCTGACTGAGCAGCAAGACAACACAGATTGATCATACTGTACCTTTCATTCTAGGTATATCAAGATTATTTAGTGCAAAACTGCTAATAATAACTAAATGAAAAGACGTCCTCCTGCCTGCTGAAATAATTACAACATAAGCTCAAAATGAATAGTGATTAGCCTTTAAAACTGTAAGTGGAAGCCACTTGAGAGTTTTTATAACCACAAAACCAAGTGCTAATCAATGTGTGAGCTACTCCTCCCATGGGCTTTCATCAAGATGCAGGTAAACTGATAAAATGTACCACCAATTAACTACACTACAGAGGAATTGGATGACATTTTCTTTCACCATAATCGGTGGCATTTCCATATGCGTAAATGATCTGTTTGCTTCTCGTTATCCACTGGTGATATACTGCATCATGCTAATGTGATGTAAACCTGCTGCCATTCCCTGTCAGCTCAGTCTGTTGTAACCTTCCAGTATCACAAAGGTGTCTCCTGGGAAAATCCCTCAAGCACACAGGAAGAGATGTGTTAAACAAGGTCTTTGATTCCCTGATAAAGTCACGTGTGGGAGAAGGCTTTCTGCCAGGAGACTGCTGTTTGTGTCCTGTGTGAAACTTATTATTTTAACCCAAATCATGATCTTTTCCTCAACCAAACAACTGCGACAATGCTAACCGTGTGTTAGAAAGGCATTCTGGAAGTACAATGGACACAAGTTTGGTCGGGTTTCTGTTAGGAAGCCTTGAAGGCAAACTTCTCCCACATGCGATGAAGTCTCAAAATGTAAATGTTAAATGAACTGAACACCTTTCTAACATTACAAAGCACTAAATACTGGCAGTATCAACTCTGTGTTATAATAACCTCTTCTATATTAACTTTCTTAGGTTTAGTTCCTCAGATCTGTATCATGGGGGCAGCAGATCAGAAAATGTGTCTTTTTTGAAACACTCACATGGGATGTTTAGGAACACACTGACGAATGACCAGTCTCGTTTTGTAAATATGATGACTCGCTGAAATAGGTGATAATGTCCACATAGCAACACTGGCGAGGCGGCCATGAACTGAGCTCCAGTATTACCTTCATCTCTTGAAACCTTAAAAAGTTTCCTGAGGCAGAAAGTGTGAAAGTGCAGCTAAATCAATAAAAACACACACACAAGTCTGGAGGGGGCATTAAGCGGTGGGAGTGAATGTGCATTATGTTAAGAGGAAAACAACATTTCAGTGTAAAGTTTAACATTTTCATAATCTATTGTGGCAGCTTGAAGGAACTGAAATGTTTCTAAAATCAACTTTAAAGGACAAATGTGTATGTAAGTCAAAGTAATCGGACCACATGAAAGAATGTTTTCTGTTTCCCCGGCATTCAATCATTTTGACCCAGCAACTCTTTTTCATTCTTGATTCTTTATTATTCGTATTCTCCATGCGCAGCTCATCTGCCTTCCTCTTTGAAGTCGCTTTGCTGCTTTGTGGTTTGCCGGCAATCGATCCTGGATTGAATCCACGTGGATGTGTTGGCTGTATGCTGTGAAAGACAGCAGTCTTCTTCTCTCACCACTACAAACTTAGTCCAGAGAAAGCACTGGCACGGTTTCAGAGGAGACTTCAAATACACTATCATTCCTCCAGACAGCCAGCATATAAATAAATATTTAGATATGATAGCGTAATGTCTGAAAGTTGTGAAATTCATAACTTGTCAAAAAGCATACAGTTAGGATGAGGATAAATGTGACATCAGCCATAAAACTAACCATGGGAGTGTGGCCTTAAACAAACACTTCGGCATGAATTGCCAGAGATATATTTCAGGGAATTTGTCTGTTTCGTGAAATGCCAACTCCTTTCTTCAGCCATTGTTTATCAATTTTTATGGCTCAGTTTGGTGCTCTCTGAGCCTCTCTTATGTTAAAACAACTTCAATCAATTCTGTTTGTCATCCTGACACCTTCCGAATGAAACGTTACAGCTGCAAATCCCCCTCCAGCAGCACAAAACCACCTGACAGCTTGTATTACGGAGAAATTGTGACAGCCACTTCTCGGACATGGCATTTGAAGGAATAAGCAGTTGATTATCACTTGTGAAAATGCTTTTTTCTCCAGCTTTCTTATCAGTGTGGGGGATGACCTTCAGAGCTGTGTGGAGGGATAAAGGGGGGTAGCCATCAGAATAAATTACAGGCTGCTGCCCTTGTCAAAGAAGTCCTGCTGGTGGTTGTGACAGGGGTGTGTGATTCTCTCTCAATCGCTCTCACCCATACACACACACTTCTTATAAAATGACGCATGGCACTGAAGGCTACAATTATTACTGTATGCTAGGTAGGCACATACTAGATGTAAATGGGATAAAATAAAAAATTATAGGTATAGATTAACTCATAAAATAGCTGGATTTATTGATTTATTACTACCAAATCTGTCTTGTGATTTATCACCAGAGAGGTTCAACAAAGGCTGCATAAACAGGGGGGAAAAAACGTCGAAGTGATTACTCCGCCTACTCAAGCCCTATGATACGCCGGGTCACAGTCTATCATCGAGTGAGTAGAGGAGCCAAGGCCAACTTCCAACCTTTTCTTTCATAATTCATCCACATCTCACTCACTGTCTGTCACATCCACATTGATTCTCTGTGAAAATGTTTCTCTCTGTCTGCCTGTCAATGACACGAGCATCACTTGGCCAGGTACTGACATTTCTCACTTTCCAAACGTTATGCTCCATTTTGGAAACCTAATCACATTTTTCAGCTGTTCTGGGAGGAGAGCACTCAAGACAAGATGTTTCAGTCCCCAGGGCTGAAAAACCTTAAAAGACATCATAATTCAAATATTTTTGTTGGATTTCTAAGAGGGAGCCTAGAAATGATTGAAGCCTGGGCTGACGTGAGTACACATTAAGTCCATAGAAAGAAAAAAAAGGTATATAGGCAACACCTAGAACCGCGTATGTCATCACCCAAAGGTTTCATAGGGAATTTTTCTAGGCCTGATATTGGGGTTTACAGCTCGCCAACGTCCTTAACAGTTACTGGGGTCACAAAATCCAATTTTGAGCATCAAGAGGGAGCTTGGACAAGGACAGGTGAAGGTGGGAGTTACAGGCGTCAAAAAGCATGAATACTGTTGGTGTGCAACCCTGTCTCCAAGAAAATGCTTTCATGTCCTTGATAAAGATGTATATTGTACAAGGAGGAGACAATCAGAAATCATTAGCTATCTCCAAGAGTAGATACAAGAATACAGCTTTTATAGTATCCTGGAGACAAAGAGACTCTCAGTGTCAGTGATACATGGTCAGATAGGATTAAACCTATAAGAGCTTTGAAAACACCCTCATCTGGAAAGTATCACCATAGAGCTAACCTTTGACCTCATGGAGTCACATTGCTTTAACATAAACACAGAAAGCAGGAGACATAAAAACTAGGTGAAAGTTCATGAGTAGAGACAAGAATAAAAGTAAGTAAGTAAAGCAAACACATTAGTATATAATTACTAAATATTAATAACTGATTATGCATATAATTTTACATATGAATAAATGATAAGTTATAAGCTTACAGCAAAGTTTATTTTCACACTACACTTGAAGGTTGGGCAAAAAAAGGGATGAGGTGCAATAATTGTTCAAACTAGGATAAGGATGAGGACACACACTTTCGGACAGTCTCTCCTCAAAGTCATCCGTAGTGTAGCACTAGGTTCAAAAATAAAAAGTGACATTAACAGTTCAATTCAATTCAATTCAATTCAATTTTATTTATATAGCGCCATATCATAACAAAGTTATCTCAGGGCACTCAATCACATGGAGCCGGTCGAGACCAACTTCCACACACACAAA
>JAVQJL010056304.1:0-11852 GCA_036024295.1 Nannoperca obscura
CACACACAAACTCTTCTTCCAACCCCCGCACATCACCCCCTACCCTCTCCTGCTTTCCCAAACATCCAATCATTGGCTGTAACCCGTCCCTCTTTATTGTGAGGTACTAGCTCCTTGACCCAAATCGGATGATGGCTACACACACACACACACACACACACACACACACACACACATATGGTTGGAGTGTGGGTGTCATCTGATCTAGTGTAGCTGTCTCCCCCCCCAGCTCTTCTTGCTGGTGACTCAGTCCTGTCTGATGAAGCCTTGTAAATACTGACATGTTGTAAACTTGTAGATCTGATTTCAGAGTGCTCTGTGTGTGTGTGTGTGTGTGTGTGTGTGTGTTTTCATGTTTGCGTGCGTTCCTTTCACCTGATTGTTTTCTCATGGTTATGTTTGGTTGTTTGTTGGAAATGCGCATGCGTGTTTTTGCATGTAGACATGTTCTGCTCCTGTTTGGCTGTCGTTTTCCCCCCTCTTGACTGCTGCTTTTTTCCTAACAACACAAACAGCTCTGTGTTGTGAACTCGCTTCACATGTGCCATACACAGTGTGTCACACACAAAACATCTCACTTTCATGAAATTAGAAAAATCATGTCCTGGGAATTTGTTTCTTTGCTGTTATAGAGTATCTGTTTTTTTTTTGCTGCCTGACGTGAGAAACGTCAATAAAAATACAAAATGCTCCAAAAATGTTCCCAAATAGGGCTGTTAATAAACTCTCCCCGTTAGCTTGCGGTTTGGGAGCAGGGGACCGGGCAGGAAGCCATTTTCACACAGGCCGGCCTGACCTCGACTCTTAACTCCGACTGAAAATAGCAGACAAGCAAGATCGCCGTAGAAAGAGAAGAAGAGAGAGGGGGAAAGAGAAAAGTGAGGAGATAGATCCCTCTGCTGCAACACTACCTGAGAGAAAAAGAAAAAAGAAAGGAGGAAGAGAAAAAAGACCTGATGGCTTTTCCACCAGGCTTCCAATCCCTTTGCAAAACAGTAAATCTTGTGAAGTTTATTTTCTTTGCAGCATCTGTGTTTTATAAGGGCTCTTTTAATTTGTTTTTACTCTGTCCAGTGGGGGATCCCCCGCTCCTACTTTTTTTTTCTATCCTCGTTGTGTTCGACCCTTTTTAGCCCTCCCCGGTGTCCATCTCTCTTTCTTCTCCCTTTTTTCTCTCTCTCTCCCTCTCTTTCCTTCCCCTGTGCAAGTGAGTGTTTTAATAACGATACTTTGGGGAATTGGGATGGTAGAACAGCTTTCTTCTCCTGCACAGAAAAACTACAGCTCCCCCGTCCCTCCTCTTCATTCTTCTTCCTCTCCTCTACTTTAATCCCTCTCTTCTTTAACATGTCTGGGAAACTTGGACTATCAAGGAATGAATGGTAGAAAGTAGGGATGGACTGATACAGGTTTGCCGATATTGGTCAGTATCGAAGAACTAGTTGTCTAGTTATCAAAGATCTGTTTTAAGTAGACATTTTTTTAAATATGTTTTAATGGTGCCAATACAATAATTATAATTAAATATAAAGAGATAATAAAAAATTGCCAATATAAAAACAATAGTTTTTGATACCGTAAGCTAAATCACTTTTCAGACATTTCTGGTTCATCTCTGTGAAAGTCTTTTTATCATTCAAACATAAGTGTGCAGTTATTCAGTTTTATTTATATAGCGCCATATAACAAAATGATCTCAGGGCACTTTTTCTATAGAGCAGGTGAAGACCAACTTTTATATCTTACTAATGATATCAATGGAAGGCTCGCCCACATTTTTTGGCCATTGTGAACTTTAGGGTTGCTTGTTCCCATTTGTCTCTAGTTAAATCAACCCATTTATTAGATTTTTTTATTTAGCATACAATTCTGATTTTACATCACACAAGTTTTTTGTGTGCTAACATGGATGGAAAGCTTTCTGCTAGATATTCAAAGTGTAAGCCATATGGATAAAATCCTTTATTATGATGTATGCCATTTTATATCACCATACAGTATCAATATATTACTACATACATACATTTTCTAGAAAAATCAATTATAAATAATAGAATAATCAAAATGTCTTATCCAGCAAATGAAATACCCGTAAAGGTACGTAATTGATGCAGGAAATCATATCAAAATCCCATATTAGAGTTTAGAACCACAATGCTTTATCATACAGCCAGAGATGCTAAATGGATAGCCAACTAGGTATCGACAGTGTGACAAAATCTCTTATTGCTGACAAATGTGTATTACCTCACTTTTATATATTGTCATTTCACCTGCTTCTTGTAAAAATGTATGCCATGAGAATGGGACTCAGGCTCTTATTCAGGCATCTTTGTAAGGGGGTGCAGCATATCTGAAGGAGAAATATGTAAACATTACAAATAATCTGACCAGTCATCCAGTAATTACCTTTTATACTGGATGTCCTTGAGGCCACGGACATATTTTGGTCGGTATGTATTAGTACCCAAGTATTGAAGTTTGACACTCAGCCCTTATTTTAGGGAGACATTTACTTACAGTGTGATGGAGACTACTCAGCACGTTTGACCAGTGAACAATAAACATTATAACTAAAGAATCATTTGTAAGAAAGACTACGCAAACTTACTAGTATGAAATGAAATGAAAAAGTCAAGCTGTCAGTCACCAGACCATCATAGTGTCAGATCTCTGTTGTTGCAGTGAATCATTTTTCATTTCAAGGATTGCATGAACAGTGTGTGGGAGTGTTTTTCTACAGATATTGACCAGAAGAATCCTTCCACTGTAAGAGACTATGTGTGACTAAGTTCAAATCCACCTTGAGCATGTATGTTCTCGTTAGTGTGTTGATTTATGAAGCCCTGTAATGGAACCTATCTCACCCAACCTTACAAAGCCAGAAGTTTCACAGACTGATTATGATCCATGATCCAAATGCTGTCGCAGAGAATTTGCACCCTGACGAGTTCCTGTTGAACGCATTGATCAGCTGTATTAAAGTTTTTATGACTATCATTGTCTACATTCAGAGAGAGGTGTTATCTTTTTGGCCTTGAGAATAGGAAGTAAGCAAAAAAAGAAATTGGCTTCAATCCAAAACTTTTTTTAGAAGCACAAAGGCTAGACAAAACATGCAACACGGGAGACAAGAAAAAAGCTACTTTTAGCTCTCTCTCTACCCCTCTGTCTCACAGCTGCAATACAAACCTTATGTTCAAGGTCTTTTCTAATTCCCAGAGCATCACTCAGCATGTCACCGGCCTAACCTGCTGCCTCCTAACGCTCCCCAACCTAGTTCCTCTCCAGACCTGCTTGAGTTTTTTTTTCTTTGACTGAAATCTCCTCTGGCAGAACAATTCAAATAAGACACAGTGTTTGTGTGGACACATACAGTCTTCGGAGCTTGGCCTTTCGCACGTCGACTCCTCATTGGAAGCCTCCTGCTTGTATTGGATGCAAATTGGGTATTAAAAGAGGGAGAGAAACATGAGATAGCGTGACACGGGACGGCTGAGGAGAGAGAAAGAGTGCGAAGGATAGAGAGAGAGGCTTAATGCGAGAAGAGAAAATGCAAATGCTGTTGAGACAGGGAGGGATGGATGGACGGCTGGATGGAGGAGAGCTGGATGGATGGTTGGATTAAGGGAGAAAGAGAGACGAGGGTCAGGTGACAGTGTGACTTTTTGGCAAGGTCAGAGTTTTACTCTGGACGACGGCGACGGAGCTGGATTTGCATTGATGGATCTTCTTTCCATGGGGATGTCATGTATCAGTGCTTGGGCACATCACGCCCCGGTCATTAATCAAATCATGGCCTCCGTCTAGAGCTATCTGTCTGCCAGACGCTTCTCATCTGTCTACCTCTCTCTCTCTCGCTCTCTCTCGCTCTCTCTCTTTCTCTCTCTCTCTTGTAGCATTTGGTCAGCCTTTTTCCTCTTTGGCTTCTTCTCCTTTTTTCTGCACAGACTTTGTCTTTTACTTTTTAAATTATTATAATGAATACTAAGATACCTCTGCAATATTTGAGAAGTCCATAAAGTTCCATTTCATCAGGTAATTTAAAAGATGATTACTATGAAACCAAAGCTCCAACATTAGTATCAGTACTAAGAGCAGTAGTTTTAAGCAGTTCTGTGATAATATAAGATAAGAGAGCTTTATTGTCAATAACATAGTATGAGCAGTACATACATAGATATCGAAACTGCAGTTTCCTCATGTCCCAGCAGTGCAAAATAGATTAAAAGCTTGACGCACCAGGTTTGTTACACAAAACATCTGAGAAGTCGTCCTTGGAAACTGTTTGGAAAAGGGCACAAAATACTTGGCAGGTGGTTGGATGAACCATTGGTCTGTCACTGTCTATAACGGACTAACTTCAACCAATCAGATCAGTGACCCATATGAGGCAGTAGAAGGGTGAGATCGTGAGAAGAACTTAAACATCTTTTCCATGAAGAAAAGCCATCAGTGAAGTTATTCTTTCAATGAAGAAGTCCTCTCCAGTCCTGATAGAACTGATGCTACAGCAGCTTCTACATTAACCTCTTTAGGAGCCGCCGTTGTTGCTTTAGAAAGAACAGTCACACTCGTCACACCTAAACCACGCTGTAGCTGCCAGCAGTCAAGTTCTTGTGGCTGAACCACTGTGGTTCAGCCACAAGAACTTGAAGCCTGGCAAGATGGATTCTCACATGATCTTGTGATCTGAATCCAGCTGCCTCGCAAGGTAAGTTGTAGTAGTGATGGTGTCAGCACTATAGGCAGGAATGACATTTGGTGCCTCATGGTTTCTCTTTGGCTCCAACCTGAACGTGAGCAGTAATATTTAAATCTTTCAATTCTAAATCAATTTATAGAGTAATAGTCTGTGTGCCCACAAATGCAAAAGTATGCATACACATTTCTTTCATCAGATTAATAAAGCAGTGTGGACACATGGTTCTGTTTTATACATGTCAATCTTTGTGTAATTGTGGACACATGTACAGGCCTGATTTCCACTCGTCGTCCACTGTCAGCTATAGGCTGATGTAGACACGCCCTTAATCAGTTGTTTGCATATGTCTGCTGCGCCACTCTCAATGAAAATAACTGCAAGAAAAGCCTTTAAACAGTACCAAAGCAGCCATCTTTACCCACTGCTATTGTTCACATAGCACAAGAAGTGCCAATAAGTATCTGTTCACTGTCATCCACAGCTGAATCACAGTCATTGTTATCTTTTGTCAGAGATGTAATCAATAATGATTTAGATTACAGCACTCCTATCTATTTTGTCTACAATAAAGCATACTTAGAAAAAAAAGTAACAAAAGAGCACATAACAGTCATTAATATAAAGTTTACAATGCACACTTTCAATTGTATAAAAATTGTATGATAACAACCATAAAGAACAATGATGAATTCAGTGTTTTTGCATAATTTTTCCTTTTCTACTTCACATTGAGCTCTCTACCTTTACGCTGGTTTGTAGTATGCGTGAGTTGCACATATTGTGGCCAGACATTCTCCCGATTACCAGATTAAACGCAGGAAATAGCTTTTGCCTAGTTTTGGTGTTGACGTGTAGTTAAATCATCTGTACTTTCAATAACATTTCTATTACTTCAATCCGTGTCAGGTTAAAATCACCTTTATGAACTTTATGCGCGTTTCAAGGTCTTCTTTTTAGTCATGGCGACTTAATTACCCCTATACCACATTTCAGTGTGTATTTCGTATTCATACATTTAAGATGTGTTTGACTAAAAGACACAAAAAAGTGAGTGACACAGATGGTTTTCAGATTTTCTCCGTGTTATAAAATATCTGTATTGTCATGGAGACAGAAAGGAAGAGTCAGGAAATGTTATAATAGATAGATCAGGCAGTTTTACATAAACTCTGCTTTACAGGTATATAGTAGCTTGTTACATTTTACAACATGTATCTTTTTACAGTTGTAGAACATAGAGAGTTTTATATAGTATGTATAACACAGAATGTATAGTTAGAGTTTTGTAAAAGAATAACAAGCATGAAGAAAAATAACATCTTTACATTCATTTTAGTACGTAACCTTAGTTGATAAAAGTCAACTCCCCACCACATACACACCTACACAAACATGCACATCCACACAGTCTTGCTGTCTGTCTGTCAGCCGTCCAAGCTGTCTTTTCATGTATCATCTTCTGCCGGTGCGTGATCTCTACCACGTTCCACACCGACTTGTCTTCGCTGTCTGCTCTGGGTGGGGGGGCTGTGACAGTTCAGGACCCCTTGGCCTTGAGTGACAACATGATATGACTGTTTGGTCGACAGCGATCATCACCCACCCCCATCTCGGTGCAGCCACACCTGTTCTTCAGTCCCCAGCGAGGGTTAAAAGTGAAATGCCTGTTTTGGATGAGGATGCTAAATTCATCGAGACCCCCACCCCCAATACTCACCCTCTACTCCCCTCTTAGCTGAAGCACCATTATAGCTTTTCAGGCTGCTTCCTGTACGTTTTTTTTTTTTTCCTCGTCTGACCCCCACTCCCCCCCAACACAAAAGGTGGCTGCCCAGGCTCTGGGGGTGTAGCACTTTTGAAATATGAAGGGCTTTCAGGAGCTGCCTCTGTTAGTCTGACCAAGAGAGGAGCAGAGGCAAATGAAGGACAGGTTTGTGTAATGGTCTTCTCTCCCCCTCTGAAGGTCACGCAGCATTGTTGGCCAGCGGAGGTCTAAAAGACAGGCCTTTGGAGGACCACAAAGCGGAGGTTTGGCAGGACTAATGAAACTCAGAGCTACACGTTAATGATCTAAAAGGACCAAAACACTCAGCAGTCCCTTTCCGCTCGCATTCAGCCTCCTCTTGATCGCTCCTTCCAAATAATGACGATGCACTCTCCTCCTCTACCTTCATTGTGTAACCTTTGATGTCCGCCTTGTTTTCTTTGTCCACGCGTCCCCCTCCCTCCTTTTCATTCCTTTATGTTACGTGGCTGTCACTCATCTATTAAGGCAACAAATGGAACAAGGAAAACATTCAGAGAGTGTATTGTGGTGCACCCACAGGTTTGCTCTTTATTTCTTTTGAAAGCACTTGAACTTGGAATTTTCCTTGGGCCGCCCATTAAATCAGTAGCATACACCTTTTTTTGTTGTAGCTATTGTCACCGGATTATTTGTTTTATAATCCCAATTTCTTATCCCCTGTAGTGAAATGTTTCTATGTGACTGTTTCTCTTCTCATTGTCCACAAAACACACAATCAGCAGAAAGTAGTTCCAGTGAAATAAACAACTGAACATTTCAACCCTAATTACCCTAATTGGGTAATGAAGTTGTCAAAATGTAGCGTCAGGTAAAAGCAGGAAATGAAATTGGTCACAAAGCATGTCTTCGATCTTTTTCCGACCTGGATGCTGTCCACGCTGATCTTTGTCCTGATTTAAGATTTTAATTGAATTTAAAATCAAATAAGCTGCCTTGCCACGTGATAATGATCCGAAGGAAATGTGCTTTGGCTTTGTTGTTTATTATGTTTTATATATATAAGTTAAATGCAACATGCACACAGTTCAATGCCTAGTTTTTTTTGCCAGAGGTTATCTCTGCCTGCCTTGTGAACAGAAAGTGGTGAAATGTGTTATCCGGTAAGATGGAGGCTAACTGTATGTGATATGTTAGATAGGAAGTGAACCAGCAGGCTCTCTCCTGATGTAGCTGGTTAAGGTCATTAGGCCTTAAAGAAACCCTTTGACATGGCCTGATTATGTTTGGCTGGTTGCTGCATGCGATATGTGAGATGATATGTGTTTCTTTGGATTATCTCTCTCTCTCGCTCTCTCTCTCTCTCTCTCTCTGTGTGTGTGTGTGTGTGCCCGCCCCCATATGTGTTTGTTGAGCCAGTGTGTAGGGCCTGTTGATTGGCCTTGATTAACAGACTGCCAGGCACTAGAAGCAGAGCCTTTGTAATGTAGCATCTTGAGCTGGTTATTTCCAATCATTCCACAGGAGGCCTTGAACCCGGGGGTTTGTGTGTTTGTGTGAGGGGTTGGGAGAATTTACCGCACAGTATTCAAACAATGCTTTTCTCTTGGAGCGAAAGGTGTTTGAATTTTGTAAACAAGGTCTTCCAGTCTGTAATTTAAAGTGAGTGGATGATAAAGTTAATTGGTGAAATGTGAAATTGAGCAATGTTGGGAATTGGCATACAGCTGAAAAGGGAACCACTGAGTACTGGAAAATGAATTATATATAAAAGGTTGTACTAGCATTCACAATGTGATTTTCAGTATTGTGCGGCCATTACCTGGGAAGGCTCTTGATTGACACATTTGCCTGTTCAGTCTACTCCAAATCCATGAAAAGGAGATTTCACCGACCTTGATGTCCAGGGAAGATCCGGTACTATTCACTGAAACAAATTTTTACAACCCTGCGTTTCTGTGTGCTTCCAGGCAAGCTCAGCAGCCAGGATTCATACAACAACTTCACCAACAACAACATGGGGAACCCACGGCTGTCCCCGCTGCCCAGCCTCACCGTGGTGCTGCCTCTGGCTCAGATCAAACAGCCCATGACCCTGGGCACCATCACCAAACGCACAGGGTAGGTAGCACAGACACACACACACACACACACACCTCAGCCTTCTCTGCAGGAACTCCACAATGGTCCCATCACAGAATCCATAACTTGTAGGACCTATCACAGCAATGGTTTTTTTTGTGGTTTTCCTTTAGTCATTAATCAGAAATATGTGTTTACACTTCACTTAAACCCCCCATCTTTAAACACTTATAAACAGTTAACAAGTGATTGATAACACAGTATAATACAGCTCTAATCATATTTATTGATATATGATTACACATAGTAACAAACCCGTACTGTGTGTTACAAAGCTTTTATTAGCAGTTCATATACACATACACAACATTCACAGGCTGGTTCAGACTTTTTACAAATGTGCTCCAAACTGTTGAGCTTGAGCATTCGTTCTTCACCTTGGAAATAGTAAACCAAAACACACTAGATTTCTCCCGGAGCTTTCAGCCACTTCATCAGCAGATGTAGTTTGTTCAGTTGACATGGAGAGTGAAGAAGATTACATACTAGATTTCCTACATTTACAACTGTTATGTTCTTTATCATGTATTATCTTTTTATACACCCGTTGCAATCCAAACTTAATCTTATATTGATATATGATATATATACTACTGTATAGTGGGTTATAACCAATGTATTAACTGTTTATTAACTGGTTACAAATGTTAAATAAGGGGTTATGTAAAGTGTTATTTATGTTATAAAACAATCCACTAGAAAGAAGAGACTTTTCAATATTCACAACAAATGATAAAAAGTATCACAAGTGTTTTGTCTACTCCTGGGATTCCTCAGACCAGCTGCTTTTGGATTGACCACTTTACCCACCACTTTGCTATCTGGATGTTAGCTCTGTGTTCCCTGCCAGAACAACAGAAAGTTACATTCAAACCTAATTATGTAACTTTTATATACAGTACCAGTCAAAAGTTTGAATGGGAAAGTGTGTCCAAACTTTTGACTGGTACTGTATGTATTGATAAGTTAGCCTCTTTTCTCTCTTTGTGGTTGTGTGAGCTGCCTTGTGTAGAAATCATCCAGGTACAAAGCACCACAGAGTGAAGCCTTTCAGATATAACATCTCCAGAGGGGGTGCGTGTCAAAGGGTTGTTGGCAACTTCACAAACTCCACTAAATTTACAGTTTGGCCTTTGTTGAGAAAAATTTAAATCACACTGTATTACATCTGTGATGTCAGCCTTTGATTTGCTGCCTTTTTACATTAATCTCATTGTAAAAACACTGTATTGTGTAGGCCAGAGCTTTTTCCTCTCACACATCCAGCTGATGCATGGACTTCTTTTGTCTCAGACCACCACTTTTTTGCATAGGGTAATGAAGCACGACACACACGTGAACTTGTTCTGCGGGCTGTTTGGAAAGCGGATAAAACGCTCCATGCATATCAAGAATAGAAATTAAAGCCTGCCTATAATTTGAAACCATGTCCAGGTCACATGGAATGCAGTGCAGCTCTGCTAGCTTTGAGCACTGGAACAAGTTCAGGTTTAAAAGTAAGACGGCTCTGCTCTCATGCTCCTCTGTCTCGCTCTTTTTTTTTTTCACCTGGATCTTTGTGGTGCATTGAAATCATGTAGTTTTAAGACCATCAGCAACTACAGGCCTTTGCTAAGTGCATTTACATACAGTACAGGTGGCTCCACAAATATGGGCAGATTTTAATATTTTCATTTAAATGTAATTTTCATGCCCTGTTTGAATGGGAAATGCTATAATGATTCAAACAGACGGCGAGGGATATATTTCCCCGTGATATTTGATAAGTGAGCTTTGAGGATGAAAATGGAGAGCTGATCCTGCAGTCAACGTAAACAACATCAGGCCATTTTCCAAATCATTAAGATGACTTGCACACTTCATTTGGTTTGTAAAATGTATTATTGCTTATGGGCTACTGTGGTGTCCTGCTTTGGTTTAATAGTTATGATGTCCTGGTACTGGTGGTTTGCATTTGGTTTAGCAGTTGTAATATTTAACGTCATACGATGTTGGGGGTGGGGGACTGGTTCTCAAAATAGGTCTCATTGGTTTTAATTTAAGGCCTTAAAAAGGGAAATATGTCCCAATTCACCATCAGCGTGAGCTCTCAGATTGCTTTTGTGTCATTTGCTCTGCTCAGTAAAACAAAAAAGCAGATTTTTATCTTTTTTTAATCTGTGATAATCTGAGAGACTGGGGTGTTTTTGTTTCATTTGTATTGTGTTTCTGTTTTGCTGCTTCACATGTTTTGCTATGGTGTGTTTTATAGTCTCCAACCTATACTGGATTCTTATTGCTTTTATCTTTTGCTTTAACTCATCTATGCTTTTTCTTTGTGTCAGTTTTAAGTGTTTTATTCGTTCATTGCTTTGTTTCTTTTTTTGGTCATGGGTAGTAAGTTGTCACTGCTGTGTAGTTTTATTATTTGGCATCCATATTTGGTAGCAAGCAGTAATCCGTACCTTTGTTTTTGATGGATTTATGTATTTCATTTGACTGCCGCTCAGTGCTTGTTTGTTGTGCTGTTGCACTTTGCTGTGAAACATGGGGCTGGGTATTGTTTTACACTTTACCATACTAGTGACAATATGACATGTTTTGATACTAAAAACACAATTATCAATAGCTTAAAAATAAAATAGGAATCAACACAAGCTCTTTGCTTAAATAAAAAGCATTCTGAAATGGACAGAATCACTTAAATCAGCGACTGTCTGATCAAATTAAGAAAAAACATTAAGAATCTTATGGAGCTATTTTTGTGTCTTTTTTAAGCAAAAAATGGTTTGAGAGAGAAACTTTCCACACTTTTGCTTGCAAACCCTAAAGTTTTGCTTACGAATCTAAAAGTTGTGCTTCCAGTTCCCCTGTATTCCGTGGGCGGGACCTACGCTGAAAGATGAATGACCCGTTTCTATTGTCCAGTTTTGATTGGAGTGACAAGGTGGCAACATGCCGTCAGTTAACGAGAGAGGCTGTTTTGAAGTCCACCGGAGGAGAAAGTCGATACAAATGTAAGTTTCTTTACACATAACGTCCGTCTTAGTGACAGCAGTAATGTTGTTTTTGAGCTAGATTGCTTTTGTTTAACGAGCTGTGCTGTCGTAATGGGCTGAACAAATACGTATTATTTTGTCATCTTAGCTGCTTGTCCAGGTAGGCTGCTATTATTATGCACAAAATATCACTTGTTTTCCATTATTGAATGACATTTCTAGACATACAGTATATGTGCCTCTTCTGGATGTACATTATAACACAAAATGTATCTTAAATCAA
>JAVQJL010056305.1:0-31269 GCA_036024295.1 Nannoperca obscura
TTCAAAATGTCAGCATTGACATCAACTCTCTGGTTGTCATGCTCTTAGTACACGTCCAGGGATGTTGTCAGGCCCAGCAGCTTTACTCATATTCACTCTCAGCAGGGTTTTTCTCACAGGTGCTGTGAATACTGACTGGCAGGTTTCTGGAGTAGGCTCAGCAGCTGATGCTTTGTTGAGGAGATCAAAGCAGGCCTAAAATGTTCATCTAGTGACATGGACTCAACAAGACGGGGCACTCCTTCTTTTGTAGCCTGTGATGGTCTGGATATATCCACATATCTTTGGTGTTGTTGGTGTTAATGTGTCTCTCCAGTCTCTGCTGATGTCACCGCTTTGCCACCTTGATGGCAGCTTTCAGTCAAGCTCTGGTGATGCTGTAAGCTTCCTTGGCAGCTTTTATGACTCTGGATTGGGCCCTCACCTCTCCATCCTCATTCTGGCTTTCTGGTTGGGGAATGAATTCATTGTTTTTGTGATTAACACAGTTGCTGATGTCACTGTTGACGTACAGTATGTTCCTCAAGGTTAATGTGGTTCCCGTGGCAGCATCTCTGAACATGTGCCAGTCTGTGCACTCCAAACTGTCCTGTAGAGCTGCTATAGCTTCATCTGTCCTAAGATCAGCTTGATCTTAACGTCGCATACACGTAGACATGCCGCTGCAGCACAAACTGCATTGTTCATACTATTGCCTGCTTACTTTGTGTTTGCTTTGTGGCAAAAAAAAGTATATACTAGGGGCCACATTGAGGTTGACTCATTCCTGGCAGACTGAATATCTAAAATAAAAACCCTGCGAAAGAAACTAACTGTGGAAGCTTGCATTTGCAATTTCTTCACTATGTCACTACAGTCTCCCTCAGCAGATTTTCTCAGGAGAACTGCAGATCCATCTCCAAGCTAGGCAAGACAGGAGGTAGTCTAATCTATGGAGGGACATGTAAAGACAAGAAGGCTCCTTCCTTTTAATGCTTGAATGAAGATATACCTGCTGTGATTACAGCTGATGAAATTGACTTTTCTCACCAGACGTGATGTCAGCGAAGAAGAGCTTCGAAAGCTGGTGTAAACACTGAGCTCCACATTGTCCTTTCGACTTTTTCCATGTCTTACTTGTGATTTGTGCCTACACGTTATACAAAGCAGACTTCCAGTGCTGTTTCTTATGCTACATGCTGATGTTAATGATAAAATGTTTGTCACTTGCAGCACTAACCTTGTCACAGACTTGTGCTTGGACCACAGAGGTCAAGGTCGCCTACCGAGTCTCTCAGGTCAACATTCTTCACTTCACAAAAGTGCTGATTATCTTTTTTTTTTTTTACTAGGAAATTCATGCAAGTTTAAGTGCAAAAAAGCTCTTAAACTGTGCAAGTAATAACCCCTTCATCAGAACTCGTAAGTGCAAATAGCTTCAGATGTAAAATTAATCCATGAAG
Source organism: Nannoperca obscura (assembly GCA_036024295.1). NCBI lineage: Eukaryota > Metazoa > Chordata > Actinopteri > Centrarchiformes > Percichthyidae > Nannoperca > Nannoperca obscura. Next base: position 1,443 of record JAVQJL010056305.1, read on the forward strand.
GTTGGCACTCTTGTGCCCTGGAGCCCTTTTATAATAGGAGCATTTTATTACCTGATCTGAAATTGGAAAACTCTCTCTGCTTTGCTGTCTCACTGGCAGACGAATGGTGCACGATGTGGAAACAATAATGGCTGCCACTATGAATGGATAAACTCTGCAAAGCCTTTATGCCACTTTTGAAATTATCCAGAATAATGTGGGGAACTGCTGTTGTGAAGTGTTAGCGAGTTGGGGGCAATTTTGATGTGAATGGCCGTGACTGCAAATGCATATTATGTAAATAGTAAAATTTACCATTTTCTTTTATTTACATATGCATGACTGTGACAGGCAGAGAGAGGCTCTGTTCTTGACCAGCTCTCTACTCATTTTATATGATTAGTGCACAGCACGACTTTCTAATATGGTCACTCTTAGTGTTCTGTTCTTCTCCGCACAATACCTTATTGAATCAAAATAAAATGTATAATTGTATTGATCAAGTATCTTCAAGCATGGAATTACAATACAGCAACATAAACATAACTAGAATGTAAAAATAGGAAAGAATATATATACAAATAGTTAGACTAGGGAGAATAACAAAATAAATATGGTACAATTAGAAATAACCATTCATGACTATGGAAAAGGTAGCTTGACAAAAAAAAAAATCTTAAATCAAACTCCACTAAATAGCTTTTTCCAGATCTTTAAGTTGCGTCGTATGGTCTTCCTCAGTGGATGGAGTTTGCGGTGTTGTCATTTTATTGGGTAGTAAAATCCTCAACATTTCACATATTCTGGAGAAATGGAACCAAGATCATAACTTACAATGACTTTCCATTTTCAATGTGAAAATAGTCTAAAATAGACTATTTATAGACTAGTGCTAAAATAGTGATCAACTCACTTTCTTCACACACTGTGACTGACATACCAAGAAGAGACTCTGTGCAGGTGATTTTAGAGCAGCGTTTGTCAACTGGAGGCCACATCTGACACACCAAAGCTTGGAGAGTGTCTGCATGGTGTGTCTCTCTCCTCACTGTATATGTATTTAAGGAAAGATCGCGCAACTAACAAGAGTAACAAGAGAATAATATGGCTGATTATATATTCTGCTGGTTTGACAAAGGTTAAGCAATTTGCACCTACCTCTGAAACAAAGGAGGTGACACACGCAGATGTTATTACAAGAGCCAAATGTAGGCTTGTATATAACTAAAACAAAAATAGAGCAATTAGGGTATTAGTAATGTACACCATATCTGATTACTGTTGGCCTAATGCAAACAGACAGGTTTGTGTTCATCACACACTACAAGATGCAACTGAACTTTGTTTTGTTCAAACATTTTTGGCTGCATTAACTCAGTATTAAACATCCATATCAACACCACCTCCACCTGAAAGTCTGTCTGTCTCTCTCTCTCTCTCTCTCTCTCTCTCCCTCCACCAGGTGCTGTGTGTACCTTGTGTGTATTTTCTGCATCTTTAATTTTTCTTATACTTCCTCACCTGTTTGTTTCCCATTAATCTGTTTATTGCCTCCTACTTTTGAATAATCAGATATATGCTAAAGATTATAATGCCATCACTTTAGGAGTCTTATTTTAGTAACAGTTTCTCTCGGGTGGTGTTGGCCTAAGTAAATATTTTGTTTTCAAGATCACCACATTATCGTTTCTTCTCTGAGCTTGCACTCAAATGCATTTATGAGCTCTCGATCCTTTGCTGGGAGGGTGCGTCTTGGAGGTTAGTGTCATGAGCTGCTGCTTTAGTTAATCAGGTGGTGAATACACACAGCTTGCAGCCACAAACTCAATGAAAACCGCAGCACAAACACTCTTTTCTTAGTAAGTCTTGCCCTCAGCTCCTGTGGCAGATTGAACATCCTCCGCTGGCGTAGGAAGCTGCTGGGCCTTTTTGATAACAGAGTCAGTGTTGGTCTCCTGTTTCAGGTCCTGAGAGAGTCTAGATCACATAATCTGGATCTTTTGGTGTTTTGTTTTTATGTGACTCATAAATGGTCTCTCTGTTTTCTGTCAGGTGATGAATGTAAATCTATCTGAGGGAGACAAGGTGGTGTTTGAAGATGTGGGCCACGGGGAGAACACCATGCTGGCCAATGAGTCCATCCTGATAAGGGGGTTGGTAGTACGAAGCCACAGCAATCAGATCTCTATCCGCTTCCACAGCCTGAGCTCTCAGGTTGGGTCAGTCCTGCTCAGATACCAAGGTAAGTGTGAATTACGCAACAAATTCCAACTGCTGTTGAATTCCAAACCAATTTTAAGAAAACAAAGAACTTAATTATTAAAATACTAAAATAATTACTTAATAATTAAAATGCTTTTTTGGCTTTCAGAAATAATAACTCTTGTAACTCTTGTTGATGCATAGTTTCAGTGGGAAAAGGCACAGTCATGGAAAATGCTTTTTTCCCTCCATTATAATCATATATGGAAACACCTCAAACATAATTCTGGTCATATGTTCAAAAATTTTGCTTTAATTTAAGTACCTGCAGAGAAAAATTAGCTTTAGGCAAATTTTGGTTCAATACATCAACTGGCTTATGTCTGATATCATATACATGATCTGTATGGGTCTAGTGATGAAAGGGATTTAAATCAAATCCTTCAGAAGTGACTAGATCACTTAAAAGTAAATAAGCAAATACAGAGTGAAAGGTCCTGTGGAGTGAATCTGAGCTGTTGTGTGAGTGTTTCATCTAAGGCCTCTGCTCTGTGAGGTGTGGGAGGTGAGATTTTCAGGGGCGGGTCTACGGTCGTGATTTGTGACATCACAAAGTCTGGAAGCCAATCCTGGTCCAGTATTCAACTTGCAAAAGTATGAAGTGGAAACTTGAAGCCTCCACGCACACACGCACTCAAACACACACACACACACACACACACGCTGAGAATGGAAGAAGGAAAACGTGCATTTATAGATTCTACATTTTTTATTAAGGAAAATATGATTTGAAAGATTTTAACAAGATAACTTGAACCAAAAGAACATATCCAATACAAATTATTCTTCAAAGTAGAGCATTTTATTTACATGTTAAAACGTGTGGAGGGGATCTTTAATCACTGAAATCTCCAGACATGGCGACAGGATCGGTCAGGATACAAAACTATACTATGTTTTTTTTTTCTAAACAACTGGAATGTTTTTATTCACAGATTCCGAGCTTGACATAACAATTCGGAGAATTTGGATCACAGCTGCCCTCCTGAGCTTCATCAAATCTATCCAGACATTTTCATCATAAGTCCAGACTTCACTAAAAACATCAAGAGACTTGACTGTCAAGAGAGATTATTACAGTGAATTTTCAATTTTTTTAATATGTGTAATTTCTTTCACCTAATAATAATGATAAATTCTTAGCAAAAGGTTTCAAATACAACCAGTAGAGGGTTAACCAAGGTAGGCGGGACTAAGCTGTAGGCATGTGAAACAGCAGAGTCTATGATTGGCCTTGATTTGAACTTCTCCTCACTAACAGTGCCGCTGCTAGCGCTAGCCATAAGCAGTGAAGCTTTAAATGTTTATGCATAGTGTTGGTACTGTTGTGGTACTTTAGAGGAAGCTTACATATATCACAGCTGATGGTTTAATCTGCTATGGTAAAGTTTCCACACTGCTGATTGCTTAAACCTCAGATGATCGATTAGTCTACAACGATGCAGTTTCGACTAGTGCTTTTGATAGCTGACAAGACAACTGTTCTGGGAAACCCGTAGTACCCACCCCACAGCCCAACCTCTCAACATGAACTCATCTTTTTCCTCCACTTATCTCTAAATCAAAACCGACTCGACCCACTAAGACCTGAGCCGAACCTAGATTAAATATAGGCTCAGAGCTGCTGCTGGGGAGTGAAGACAGCAGCTTGGTGTGAAGGATAAGGATAATGTCGGGGCTCCCAACGCCAAGAGATAATGAATACATTCCAAAAATACATAGGCAGATTGTGGAGGCAGAAACACCCTCCATGTTTTTCTCTGGATTATGTTCACTTGTGTTTCCTTCTGCTCAACTCGTTGGCAGAGGATCACACTCACACCTATCCAAAATCCTGCATATTTGACGCACAGCTGTCACATACCTTCAATGATCATCCAGATCTTCCACCACAGATGATTTAAGGTAACTGGCCTTTCTGAGCTTTTCTACTCATTAACCAGCAAATCTCCAGCAAAACATGTCATATTGGTTTGTTTAAACATATAGGGGCTGTTTCATTTTTATTTTCTTGGATAAATTAGGGCTGATATTTTGCAAATAGACTTGTTTATGTTCATTGGATTTTAAAGACCTATATGAGGCTTGTTAAATATGCAGAGGAGGAGCAGCACCACAGAGTTATATTATGTTAATGTGTTAATCAGACAATTCATTCTTTGCACAACTATAACCAGCTGTGCTGTTACTCCAGCAGCTGCAGCACCAATATACCTCAGCTGCCTGTTCATTCCACCACAGACAGGGTATTTGGGGCGATAGCCATTGATATTTGGGATGTTGTGTATTTTCATTTTTAGTAACTTCAGTTGCTTCACAGAGTTGAACTTTTCTCTCTCAGAGACCTCAGCCTCTCTCCCTCTGTTTCATCTGTTGCTGCTTTCAAAGGGCACGAGAAAAGCTGGTGTGATTGGTTGTTGCTGAAACTCGCCTTGACTCCACCTGTTCGTTGTCTATTCCTCCTACAAATAATGGGTCCACATTGTGTTGTGAGCCGGTCATGCTCATTAGTGTTTGGAGATTTTGCTTGTGTTGTGTCTGCGTCCTGTTTCAGGAAAATGTGTTATATTCCTATATCACCTTTATGTTTGTTGTTGAGTTTTCTATATAGTTTTATGTCAATGCATGTAGCAAAAAAACACGCCCTGATAGGCCCTCATACCTAAACAAAAGAATAGGTCATTGCCAGTGACTTTCAAACAAACTGTAAAAAAAAATGTAAAAATAAAAGGTAGGCTATTTGACGTTGGAGAGTACCAGTGACTGTTCTTTGTCGTCATGGTAACAATAATAAACATGTGGTTAATGTTGTGAAATGGTTGCCGTTTTGTTGGGTTTAGGCATCAAAACTACTTGGTTAGGTTGTAAGTTAAGTTACATGAACATAACTTACTAATGTAACTTAGCGCTATGATGTAAGTTGAAAGTGACACTGACGTTTGGATTCACACGAGACAAAAAAACAGTGGCCGCCTAGGTGAAAGTCCTGTTTTTGGCCTCCTCCCTAAGCGGACTATCAGCTGACTTCCGCCTTAGCTCCTGTCATAATTACTACGGCCACTAGAGGTCGCCGCCTAACAATAAACGTAGATGTGGATCATAAGCTGCACTGATGACCTGTATATACAGCTGTACATATGGGGAGGGCTGCCTGTAGCACATGTAATGCAAGTGCTTCTACTATAAAATTAAGATTTTATTGCAGAGATATTTTGGAAAACGTTTGTTCTACATGCGTTAGCTTGATTTTATTGTTGCTGATTTGAAACAAGTCTGGATTTTTTCAGTTCTTCAAAGCTGGTTTAAAATGTACCTTTCATGTCAGTTCTATGTTAAAGCCAACCAGGGCCCCGTTCTTCAAATGTGGCTTAACTAAGCCAGGCTACTGTGATGTTTTCAGGCTAAAATAACCCTGTTTGTTCTCATTCAGCTAATTTGGTTCTGTGAAAGCAGTTTGAGCAGTTGGATGAAGTTATCTTGAATAAACGTGCACTTAGAGAGTTGAAGCCGTGATGCAATGTAAGCCCACGTCAGTGTATTCTTTGGACTGTGAGATAGACTTGATTCATCTCAGGTGACATCAAGCATTGAAAGTCTGCCTGTCTCGTATTCTTGGCAGGCTGACGTGCAGCTAAGTGTGTTATCACTTGTTAAACATAATGTGTTGTTGCTGTCAACCAGAAAATGACTTGTGCTATCCATCAGCCACATTATTAACTAATACATAACTATGGTAACTGCTTTACTCTTCAATTACTGTACAGGAGCTGTCAGAGAGACATGTATTTTTGAAAGATTTTATCCTGCAGCCTTCTAATGACAGAGGAGTGAAGTGAAAGTCATTTTCTGTAGCTGCCATTGATTGAGTGAAAATCCATGAAGTTGGTTTTGTAAAAGTCTAATAGTGTTGATGTAAGAGCCACCAGGAGACAGGGTCGGCTCTGGTCCTGCTGGTCAGAATGCATCCCATGAAAACTGTGCAGACATTCCACTCCTTGATATCTCTTCATTTCTCCTCGTTTCCAATGATTGCAGCGCAGATGGCATGTGCTGACTTCTCCCCTGCTAAACAGTGGCATCAACGGCATTACCTGCTGCTTAAAAACAATCTGTGCTGTGTTTGCTAGTTTCTCAGTTTCTTTTTTTAAAACTTCTGGACCAATGTAGTTAATGACCCTGGGTCTATGGTATCGATTGCGTATGATACATGGATACAATGGTGATGTTTGCAAGTCAATTTGTTCTGGATGCTTTCATGTACATGAATAGTTGTGTGAGTTATGACTGGTTTTACAGTGCCGACTGGTTTTGATTGGCCTGTCAGGGTGAAAACTAGCTGTCACTTTCCAGTGCTGCAACAGATTTTTCGAAAGACAGGCGCTATAAAATAAGCTCCAAGAGACTAAAGGCTTCTGCACATAGGTAAACGTGACATCTAAAATGTTCATCAGAAGATGTTAGCTGTTTCTTTTGTACTTTTGAACTTTGTATAAAGCAAAACCTGTATTCTTAACCAGAAACAGAAGTCTGCCTCTGAAAACTCACGAGAGGTGAGTTGTTGCAGGAAGAAATCTGTGTTTCCAGTTAAACAAACAGGATCTTACTCATTAACAAAACTCTGTCTCTGTAGGGATTCTTTTCATAATATCAGATACTTTGAATAACAGTCTGAGCCTGTCAGTGACAGAAACAAGCACTTTAACAAGCACAAGTGGATAGATTTTGAGGTGATCTACTGGACCATTTCCAAAATGTGTTGTACCTGTTGGTCATTTAGACCCCAATCTGTAAAAATTGAAGTTTAATAGCAGAATTATCCTTTAGGACTTAAAGAGAAGTGTAATAACGGTCCGTGTGGCTGTTTGCTTGTTTCTCCTTCACTCCTGCAATCTAACCAATCTAACCTACATAGTACACAAGTTAAAGCTCCCACACCCTGAGCTTTTCACAGATACACACAACAGAAATACTCTATTTTGTGCTCCACCATTTAAATCCCTGCAGGAGCTAGCCTTCCCTCCCTGGCCTTTTGTCTGAAATACTGAAAAGAAAAGGCTGTTGATCAACACATTCAATGTTTTTGGATTGCAATGGCTTGAGCCGTGAAGGAGCGCATGTGCTGGCTGAGATAGGATTCATCATGTTGAGTTGTTGGTGCCACTTATTGTTCCCAGGCAGAGACAGGAGAGGGCAGGCCAGACAGCAGTGGAGGACAATGACAGGCGTCATGGATATGTGAATGTATTCATGGTTGAACATGCTCATGCTCACAGCAGTTTGCAATAATTCACTTCTGATGTGCATACAACATCCTTCTGGAAATTCTAACCACATCCCGAGTCAATATTCTTACCCACCAGGAAGCTTCTATACAGCAGGCTGCATAAGAAATCTCATTGTATAATTTCCCATGTCATTCCCATGCCAAATACATATTTACCAGCAACAATGGTTGTGATGGGTATATATTTCTACAATACATGTATCATGTATCTGTTAGATAAAACATGTTATTGTCTTAAAACAAATAATGAGGTGCTTGACTTTTACTAATACATTTGTATGATTGCGTGGCACTGGGTCGGAGATCATTTCAGATTCTGTAATCAATTATGGGGATGAAGTGATCAGCAGGTTAAATTAAAATGAGACTATGTAAGTTTCAAAACAAGAGAAACAAGAATAACACCTTCCTCTAAGTGAATGAAACACACCCTTGCTCAGTTCAGTACATGCAAAGGGGTTGCTGATACAGCCTAACTTGGTCTGGTGTGACCAGTAGCAAAGTGACATTTTGGAGTCCAGAATCCATTTCAGGATGTGAAAGACAAACATTATCACAAAGTCGAACGAGAAGTAAACACACCAGCAGACATGTTTGTTGTTTCCTGTTTGTGGTCCTGTTTCACTCACTCTCAGCGAGGACACTCAGTGATGATGTCCTTAAATTAAGTGACTTGAGAATTAATGGAAACTCTCGGGGGAATTCACAAAGAATGGATTGCGGCAACACTTGCAACTGCTACCTGTCGCGTGTCAAGGTCTGATTCACAAAAGATACTGTGCTAATGATATCACAGTGCAAACAGCTTAGCAAAAGACTGCAGTTTGCCCTTGTTTTGCGTCTGATTGCAGTTATCCACGTGGCAAAGTGGGCTGTAAAAGGTGGCTTTGTGCCAACATACAGTGGGCAGGATGATGACAGACAGACGGAGAAAACTGACATTTTCAGCCCACAAGCTACAGTTAAACAAGCCTGGTATGTCGATGCCTTCGCCTGGCTACAATCACTGCTGCCATGATCACTGAAAAGTCTGGGCGTGGCAACACTTGTGCTTCAGTTACCATCAACTCTCTGAAGAATAGTTTTCACTCTAACTGCATGTGGCTATTAGTGCTGATGTTTATGAATTTTATCACATTCTACCTACCGGAGCCCTGAGACACTATTTGGCAGTGTAGTTAGGAATGCATTTCACCCTTTGTGGATGCTTTGAGAGAGCAGGTTTAACAGCAGCAAAAGTCACGCAACTCTTTCATGATATCCCTGTATGCATTGTATTTAAGACCCATGGTCACTGTGTTCAGAAAAGGTTTCATAGTTTCACTTTAATATCCTATTAAAGTGAAACCAAGACACATGTTAGAAGAAGTTAAATGTACTCTTAATACACAATTTCAAGAGAGAATTTCAACAGTTTTCTAGTTTCTAGTTGAATATAAAGCTAGAACTGCAAAATAAGGTAATAATACACTTTTTAAGATACTCAAAAAGCATTACATGGGAAATTAGGTATGTAGAATACATTGTCAAATATGTTGATATTGAATGTTGAGAAAGTACCAACGATTGACTGCTTAAATTTAAATTTAGTGTCAATATCTCCTTTTCAAAACCCCAGAAAACCCAAATACAATTGATGTAGATGATGTAAAGTGAATGTGAGAGCTGCATGCTTCATCTAATCACTTGATTCCAGTTGACTCTTGCATCATAGGAGTGGTGCCGGGATATCAAGCTAAATGTTGAGCAGCAGATGGGCCAGCTCATTCTGTTCCTGGATAATTATAAACCATTGACATGCTGACAAATTAATTTAAAATGGGCATGTATCTAATATTCTTTTGGTTATTATGAAGATGTAATTGCAGCAGAATTTTTCCATTAATTATTATGGAGGGGGGGGGTGGGGATCAAATTGATTTTTTTCCCTGCATTAATTTACTGCTATATCAGAGATTAGCATAAATAAGAACACAAAATAGGTTAAGTTTGTCAAGTATAAAGACGACATAGGTGATCTCTTCAGTGCAGAGAGAAGAAAACCCAGCTGTTTGTAACACTACAACATTCTGCCTTTTCTTTTCAGTAAGCCAATTCATGTAGTTCTCACATAACTTTATCTTGATCAAACCGGTGTGTATCTACAACATGTGTAGAGGTGTTTTTTTCATGAATCATTTAATTCATATCATTTTTCATGTTTCATTTTGCCACTTTGGCCCCCGACTTATTCTGTAATATGGCTGATGATCTAGTGCAGGTGTGCCACACAAAAATGTTCATAGTAATAAATGATGAATTATCAGGAGATAAAATATTATATAATAATTTGCTCTCCACCAACTCTCGAGAGAAATATCTCAGTGTCTCTAACGGTGTCTATGTGTTGGTGCTGTGCAGGTGCTGTAGTGTGAAAACAGCCGCTTGCTGCTGCTGGAATCAGTGTTGATGAGAACAGAGTCAGCTGGCCAGAAAACCATAAGAATCACTTTTACGACACCAGAAATTGAGTGCAGAAAGTGCTTTTGTAGCCTAATCCTTAGCACAGCCAGGACTCCAGAATAAAAGTCCTGTGCCTCACTTCAACACAACTACAACACTTCACTTTACTGAAAACAGTAGTGCCAATGAACATAATCCAGGGAGCAATTATGCTTCCCTCAAAACATATTTGGCAAAACAAATTAGTAGTATATAAACTATAAAATCATCATCAGGATTGTTCTCTATGAGTTTGTCACATAGACTGTATATAAAGACCAAACTGGGCCAAGGCCAAACTGAAAAATCTAAGTCAAATAAAATGTTCCTTAAGATGGTTTCTGTCATCTTAGGTAGTTCTTATCACGCTGATGATTGTTCCGGTTTTTGTTTTTCTGATTATTTTGGTTTTAATTAGTTATAAAAAGGTGTTGTTATGTCATGATGGCCCGCTGAAGTGAAAAAGTGAAAAGTGCATCCAGTTTTCACCAGGATTGTCTTATATTTTAACAAGCACATCTTTGTTTAATTAGAACAACCTCAAAGGGGTTATGATATATAAAAATGTCTGCATAGTGGCTTTCAGTAGATTTTGTGTCAGTGTTGTCTTCTGGGTAGGAAAGGTAGAGTTTCTGAAACATTGCCATAGCTGTAGGTCTCCGTTAGCTGGGCTTTTTGATCTCTTAAACTAAGCAGCATCAGCCACTGCACACATCCTGGACGCAGCCAATCTGTAATTAATAACCAAACAAAGACAGTATTGATGCTCATTGTGTTTGTGCATGTGTGTTCTTTTAGCTGTGCTGCTCTTTCTTCACTTACTTCCTTGCATCCCTTGTTGTTTATGCCTGAGATTGATCACCAGCCAAATGATACACACCCCGAATTGACCCTAATATCAATGAAAAGCCCAGTTCAGGGACTCAGTTAGATTTAAGCCTGAACACACGGGCAGACAGAGAAAAAGTTATATTAGTTATATATCATGACTTTGTTCAGCACTGCTACAAAAGTAGCAGTGTCATCGAGTCCTACTTTGAAATGGAACTCTTTTTGATCTTTAATTAATTGGTAGAGAACAGTAAGACAAGAGATAAAGCTCCTGTTATTTTTAGGCTCTCTCTTTTAGCACCTGCTGTGTTAAAGGAGTAATTAAAAGTGTGTGATTTCCACGGAAACTGGCAAGCATTTAAACTTGAAACGTAGCACCGACATAGTTAATTTTTCACTGCAGCAGTCATTATTTCATACCGAAAGAAATTACGGAATAACCACAAGTGTGCCTCATGCCTCAGCTGGCAGTTAGACATATCACACTGTAAACTGTTTGGCCTAAATGGTTTAGTTCCCACCACAATGTTTACGTATCATTTAATTATTCTGGATGACATCTACACTTGTCTCGTTGTCCTCCATTCTAACTCTTATTAACATTCCTCTTATGACAAATCTCTCAGAAGAATGATGTATGTCCAGGTTGGATGTAGGTCTCCTGCTCTGGGATCTACTTTATGTGCTCCAGATTGGACTTACAGTACGTAAACTCTGAACAGTAAACCATCCTGCCCTACAAACACATTTCAAAGGCCAGGCCTGGCCCACACAGCAGAGGTTATGACATTGTGTGAAATTGAATTTCATCACTGAAGGATATTTCCCACCCACGTTGTCCTGTCCTGTATAAGCTTGTCACGCCCGATTATTCTCAATGAGCTCTGATGAGCGGAGGCATAAATGAATCCCCTATGTCAGTTTCTTTATTGATGTCCAGGCACAGGGGAAGATGTATCTACTTTTCATTAGTCCATGTGAAATGTAAGACTGCTAATAGACTATTTGTCTCTGTTAGCAAAAGGAGATTTCATGACACTATAAATATAGAACATCTGCTTGGCTGTCAGGATGCGGGACAGTAAACTGAAGGTGTACTGCCTTTTTTAAAAGAAGGTAACTGCGATGATGTCTTAGACAGCAACTTGTACTCTGTTCCTTAGATAAGGACAATTAAGGACATATCCTTATTGTAATGATTTAAGCATATAGATAACATAAATGTGTAGCTGCATGTAGCCATAGAAAGTGATTGCTCGACTATTTCTTAAAATTAAAAAATCTGAATGTGGCTCATGATGTTGATCCCAGGGTTAGTGGTTCGATACCCGCCTCCTTGCATGGCAGTTCTGTCGTAAAGACCAATCTGTTGTTTTGGGAACCATTAATGTTGAAAAAGCGTTACAATAATATATAAGTGAAGTCCAACCAAGGGGTTGATTAAAGGGTTATTTCAGACCTTTATTTTCGCACTTCCATAAAGTTAAGGAACTTGTAAATTACACATTTGAAAAAAGATCAAAATTGAAGAAGTAGAGTCTGAGATATCCAGACTAGTCCCTTATCAGGGGTCAATTTCCACAATTTCCCATAATGCAACTCAACACAATCTTCCGTTATATCCTGCTGTTGAGAGCTAAGCAGGAGGCTGGCAGCTGGAATCCAGGACCGCAGCCTGGCGACTGGAGAGCAGGAAAGGTACCAGGAAAGACACAGGGACTATACCTCCTTCATGTGTTTTTTCTGGTTGTTATTTGAGACTCTTCCATGGTCTGAATATTTGGCTGTGGACCAATGTGTTGGACTAACAGATGTCCTGACATTGCTGTTCTCATGCTAACAGGGCCAAAACATACTGAATGTTGACACACATTGTGTCCATTAGAGGACTGGACAGTGCATCCTTTCAGAATTCACAAGGGCATTAAAATATGTTTTTCACAGCCCCTGTCATTACAAACCCCTTATGTCCTTCATTGGCCTATAGAGCAGCTGGCCATCAGAGGACTAGAGCTCTAGGTGCTACCGGGTGATTTACCTCTGGGTGGGAGGTGCTCCACAACATGTTAGGCTAATTGAAAGAGAAATGGCGGGGTGATCTTGCTATAACAACATGTCCACATCCCGCAATCACAGGTCCCCGCTGAGCTGAGAGGCTGCTGCAATAAAGCATAAATAAAAGGATTGCAGGGGCGGAGGGTGGGCGTGGAGATTGTGCTGCATGTTAGAAGCCCACTCTTTGGCTCATTGACTGTCGGGGAGTGGGGGAATAAAAAAGAGAGCTGCGTTTTCACTGCAACATAGATTAGACCACAGTCTCTTGGAGATTAATAAAGTATCTATCTATCTATCTATCTATCTATCTATCTATCTATCTATCTATCTATCTATCTATCTATCTGTGTAAGCAGCGTGTCATTGTAGATGATCTAGGAACCACTTGTGTAGTTTAATCTATTATAAAGCACCACATTTTATTAACTGACCCCATGTTTTGTATATAAAACCTAAATCTGAAAAATAACTCACAATTATATCTGCCCAATAAATGTACAATATATCCCTCTCAAATGTTTTGAAGTAGAATAAAACTTCACATAATTGAACGTCAAATCCAAGTACCTTAAAATTGTTATTAAGTACTTGTAAAGAGACATTTGGATACGGAATGGAATGGATATTTGCCATTATTATTGTCAATTATTTTGGAAAAGGACGGAACATCAGGGTCAAAAGCCATTTAAACACGATTCAATCACCACTTTTGTGAATGTTTAGAATAATTCTCATTAAGAACTTTTTGAAATCTCATTATTTCAAGAAATCCCTGAGACATTAGTCTTCCCCAGGCTGCAGAGTCCCTATAAACCCGGTCTCAGACAGGTATAATCGCTGATGCTTACCGTTAATCAAAAGAACTCAGTACTCCGGTAGTTGATAGCTATTTCTTAACCACGCACGCCCCGAGACGAGTGATCCATGTCGGCACCGAAACCTCCAGCGACGTCGACTGAGGGCTTTCCCACAAATCACGACCCTTCTTTCAATCCTGAACTACCACGAAGTAATTCACCATCCGATAGATTCCGGCAGGTTATCTGCAAAGATTTAGTATTTTTTTGTGTATTTTATTATTTTACTTTTTGTTTCTAAGAGCCACTACGAGCGCGTTTGCGATCCACCTGCGTGTTGTCGAGTCTTTGCTCCGCCTCTTTCAAGTTCCTCGACAGGCCACACCCCTTCCTGACTGTTCTCACCTGAGCTTTCAAAAAAAAAAAAAAACTTCAGACAATTGTGAAATTACCTGCACAGGTTATAATTCATATATAATATATAATAACCATCATAAATGTAGGATTTATTGCAGGGTTGTTGTTTTAAACGGCATTAGTCTGAGCTAGATATATATGATAAACTGGAAACTGAGTGTAATGAAATGATAATAAAACAATAAAACAAATAGATTCTCCTATAAAATACAGCCTAATCTGTTATGACGAATTTGTCTTAATTGATCAGAGGACAACAACATCTTTAAAGTTTCCTATTAGTCACTATTGAGGTGCAAATTATTGTTTGTGTTCAATTCTTACGTTTGGACTTTGGGCGAAACTTGCCATGAGCTGTGAGTCAGGTAAAGAAACACAAATGTTTTTTTTCTTTCTCACCTTCATACCTGCTGTTGCCAAGCCAGTTTGACAGGATTTTTTTTTTTTTACCTCCCACGTGGCTGTTTTTGAATGCAAACCATGCAGCACAGTGGACGACCTGCCTGCACTTTGCACTTCCTGGTACAGTATCTCCCACAGTCGCTCCTCTGTGCTTTGCCTTCCTGTGTTACACAACACATACAATAGATTTCAGCTGAGCAGCCATTCAAAGGGGCCTGCAAACAGCTCCCTTACACTTCTTTCATGCTGGATTAAGCGACAGATAACCGTTTGTTTGATGACTGAGAACTCCTATTTTAGTATGAGACAGTACTGTTATGGTCAGGAGATGTTTTCAATAATGCTACTGCCAAGAGCTAAACAAACAATACAAATTATGACAAACACAAATGACAACTAGGTGACAAATTAAACCGTCAGCATAATTCACACCTTGAATAAGTCATCCTTAACACACCTGGCAGGTATTTAGACAACAACCTGTCATTTGAGGGATTTGATGAGCTGTTAAAAGGGACTGTGTGGGAGGAATCTTTACACTCCTACTGTCTGGGATCTCCAAAGCTGAAGTTCCTTAGTGTCATTTTCTGTGTGGGAAGCTCTCTCCCTGTCTTGTTTCATGGGTCTGAGAGACGGGCCAGGCTGGAGGTGAGGGGACGTGGCATTTGCTGAGGACAAATGCAGTATTTGTTGTTCTGAATTGAACAGAGGCAATCGTGAGAATGAGCAGAGAGAAATATGATAGTGTTAGCAGCGAGATACGGGAATACAAGACATCGTCGAAGGAATGTCTTGTGACTCTGTTCAGAAAACTGTGGACATTGTGAAATGAGTGAAGAAGAAATGAGATACAGTACATCTTGACGTATGACAGAGGAACAAAGAGTGAACAATTTGTGGGCAAGTCGGTTCCTCTGTTTGCATTACATGCCATAAAGGTCAAGAGTCAGCTGTCACAGAATTTGAAAGGAGACAATGTGACCTAGTGGCTTTAATTTGAACATAAAAGCTTATAATGAGACTGTTGTGAGCTTATGGGAAAGGAGTTAACTCCTTAAACCTCACTGATCTGCCCTTGGGTTAGTCATTAAAGGCACATGCTGTGCAGCCAAACACTGCTCAAACCCACAAAGCTTCATTTGAAGTTCTGGTGGAGATCCCGACGTTTCAAAAGACACCAAATATGCCAGATGAAAAACAACAACAACAACAAAACGATTTAAAGAATATTTTACTCAGTGTAAACATTATTTAGGATGATAGAGATGCTGTAATTCTCAAAATGTTCATGTCATGGGCAGGCAAAGGGATTAAGATAAAATAAAGATTTAACTTTATTGATCCCCTGAAGGGAAGAGGTAAGTGGAAACAGGATACAGATAAGTAGATCAAATAGCAAATAAAGCAAAGTTATAAAGCTGTACACGGCACGTTACCCCTAAAACAAGGTCAAAAATCTATGTGACATAGTAGATATACATTAAAAACATGCTTTTATCTACATTTGTATTTGTGTATTCTAATTATGTGCAAGATTATGTGTAATCACATGAAATGAATGTGAATAATGTAAAGGAGATGTTGTATTGATGCTGATATTCGTATGTGTTTTTATTATTAATTTAGACTCCAAAGAGGAGCGTCGGTGAAAAAGTAATGCTTATCATGATCACAACAGTAATAACGAGGTAATATCAGTAATTTGTTTATAAGTAAGAAAAAAATCCATATTGGCTACTGATTAATTCTAGATGAAGAGCAACACCGCCCCCTACTGTATGACTGTAGTAATCGATTTTGTCCACTGTGGAAACGTCATCATATAGCGACAGCATTTCTCTTCTCTTCATAGGCAAATGATGATAATAAAGCTCAACATGTGTGTTTTATGCTAGCATGTGATTAGGGAAAATTATTCGAAAACTACTTTACAAGCAATTTTTTATTTTATTTTATCTTAAAGCAGCTTCTTTTTTCTTAAAATACAAAATAAAAGTCCCCGGAAGTCCATTCTGCGTTGGTAAACACGCGGTTTAGCAGTCGCGTCTAACGCTCAATTATGCCAAAACTGTTTGATATAAAGTTTCCAGGAGGATGTAAGACTCTTCCCGAGGGCTTCTGGTCGGCCGTAGACGTGTGGATAAAGAAACCTCACGTTGTAAACAAGCGTCTTTGCGGAGCGAAGGAGACGGAGAGTGAAGACGTGGGCAGGGAGTCGCTGCCTTTCCTGCTGGATGATCCCCAACTGCCTCGCGACGTGTTGTCCTTCCTGACCAGCCGGGTTTCACGCGCAAAGACGCACGAGATGGACCAACCCTGGTCTTCTAGTGTCAGGACAATTATCCCTAAAGTAAACTGTTACGGGACGAACCTGCATAAAGAGGTTATACTCAAAGGTAAGAACAGACAGAAGGTCTCCACTTCTTCTACAGCAAGCTTTTCAAACATTTTCTTTGTGTCTTCAAGACTTTGGCAGAGAGCAGGTGACATTTCTTCCGTTTGAAGAGGATTCAGAAGGCCAGGTGTCTCGAAAGATGGACAACATTTATCAGTTCAAGCTCATTCATCAGGACTGTGAGGAATGGTAAGTGAGCATTTATATCCAGCTAACAAAGTCAAATGCAAGGGCTCTTGAAATACAAGCCAAATAATATGTTTTATTTCCTGTTTTCTGTGAAAACACAGGATCATTATTTGTCTTGGATTGGTTTATTGACACCGTCGTAAACATATCAGACATTTTCAGGGATGGAATAATAAAGTCTGACTCATTTCCATCTTTGCCCACTGACATTTAGTGAGACGAGACAGGCATTCAGTCTCAAACATAAGGAAATATTGAATAAATTGAATCAGTGTTGGTTGTTAACTTCCCTTAGAACGAGCGGATTAGTAAAAAAAAAAAAAAAAGATGTACTGCAAAGGAAATAAATCGGCTATGTTCTGATAATACAATAACCAAAATCCACGATGATATATGGTCTTGTAACACTGTAAATATTGAATACATAAACCTTTATACACTTTGTTTCCCCTCACAAAAATACAAATCACTGCGACTCAAATGAAAGGATAACTAGTGTAGAATATCCACCTGCACACTGAACAAAAACTAGCTGCTGGGCCTCTATGAACTCCCACAATATGCAACATTAAATCACAAAACTAAACTAGTAACGATATTAACGATTGATTTTTGACACAGGGACTCTTAAAGACAGACAACTTTAAAGATCACGTAAGTGGGACCCACATTGAGGCCCATATCCTGGACCTTTCTGGGCTCTATCAGCTCATTGCATTAAACAATTAATTAACATGATAGTCCAACCTTAAAATTAAAAACTATAGGCGACATAAAACAAGTCAAACTAGTCCAGCTGACTCTGCCTTCATCTTGCAGGGCCTTGGAGCTGCACGCGTTGACTCCGGATGCGTGGTTCTCTGACGGCGTGGCGTACCCGAAGCTGCCCTGGCTGTCCACCGACCTGCTGCCCAAGCTGGCGCGCTGGGCCGCCGAGTGCAAGAGCAGCGAGTTCACGAGCACCTTGTCTCTGCTGCCCGTGGAGAAGTACAGCCTCGTGTACCAGCAGCTGAAGGAGAAGTACAAGGCCATGGTCAAGGTGGAGTCAGCTCGGTGAACAGCTGCCGTTTATATCCAAACTGTTGGTTTAATTGCTTTTACTGAGCGCTGATACTTTCTTTCTCTCCAGGTTTGGCCTGAGGTTACAGATCCGGAGAAGTTTGTCTACGAGGATGTTGCCATTGCGACATATCTCCTGGTGGGTTCAAACCTGGTTATATTATTTGAACGATTGATTAATCAGTGATGGTAGAATTGGGAAGAATAGTCCTTATGCCTCACATGTCTTTTTTGCACTTGCTGCCAAGTATACAAACATGTCGTGTGTGTGTGCGTGTGTGTGTGTGCGTGTGTGTGTGTGTGTGTAACAGATTTTTATCTGTCACATGTTGTCGCGTCACGCAACCAAAGCTGGGTCAGTCGACCGGAGCGTGAAAAATAGCTTTGACCCAGTAAATGGATTGAGAGCTGGAGGCAGGTGAGAGGGTGTCACGCCGCAGGTGGTTGTGAGCTCTTGTGAACAAACTGTTCTGCAGGTGCTGTGGGCCGAGGAGCGGGCGGCGACGGGCGAGACCGCCACGCAGTCCTTCGTGGACCTGGGCTGTGGAAACGGCCTCCTCGTCCACATACTGGCCAACGAAGGGGTGAGTCAGGTGCCCTTAACGCTAGCCCCTCAAAGCAGAGGTCTTTTAATTAGCCAAATCTTCCCCCGGCAGCTTAATTGATGACACGGGGCTGCGAGGTGAGGGGATTCGTGTCTATGAATATATATTAAATATACAGAACCACGTCGCCCTGATGGCCAATCGCTAACCGGGACAGGTGTATTTTGAAATTACACGCTGCGGATCGATAGCCAGAGTGTGAACGTGGCAGAGAGAGCGATTAGCCGCTGACCGTCACGCCGCCTTGTGTTTCAGCATCCTGGAAAGGGCATCGACGTTCGGAAGAGGAGGATTTGGGACATGTACGGCCCCCAAACTCTGCTGGAGGTGAGGGCGGATTAAGTGTCACCAATCATTTGACACTTGCAGACCAAACAATGAATTGACTGATGGTCGAAGTGTTCGGCAGATTAATTGATGCCAGTTGCAGCCCTGGAATGATACTTTGAGTGTTAGTTATTTGTCAAGAGCCATTTCTTTAACAAAAAACACGTCTCTTTTCCTCTCTGCCTTCCTGGCCTCAGTCCATTCATTTGACAACAAGCTGCTCACTGCTTCCATTTCAGGTCATCCATTATTGATTGGTTTTTGCAGAGCAAACGTGGCAGACCGATCTTTCTGGGGCCCCCCCCAGGGGTGCTGTACTCGGTCCTGAACCTTCATTTGGAAGCTCTCTCTGAACCTCAAAAGCCTCGGTGCTCTTAACTTCCATCATTCGCGATGTCGGTGATGGGCTTGCCTGTTGAAATGAGCCACATTTGAAACGTTTTATATAAATTCTCAACTGGATTTGGTGGGATTGTGTAAATTTGATCCCCTAAAAGTAACTCACAGTCAACTGAGAAAGTAGACCGACCCAAAGAGTCGAAGAGTTTCCGTACATGTGATAAATACAGGTGTTCTGTGAAATATTAAAAGTTTAAGAAGATTAAAAAAAAAAGTTTCCCTTTTTAGACAGTTTCCTTTTTAAAGTGATTCAAAATCTAATCTGGCCGGCGTGCATCTTCTCTCCTCTGAGGAGCTCTTGTGCTTTTTTTTTTTTTTTGCTATTTCAGGAAAAGGCAATTACTCCCAGTGAGAGCTTCTTATTCCCGGGGACGGACTGGCTGATTGGGAACCACTCAGACGAGCTCACGCCGTGGATCCCCGTTATAGCAGCCAGGCGAGTCATCAGCAGACACAATCTCACTCAGCAGCTCAAGTGCCAGCTGATCTCTCCAACTGGGGAATAACATTATGGGCGGAGGGAGGGTGTGTGGATGTGTGCAGTTTGTTCCAGCGTGTCAGTTCACAGGTGTGTATTTATCTAAAACGACCACCTGATGGCAATGTTGGGCCTCCAGACCATAATCTCTAGTAACGGATAGTTGTTTCCTGTCTTTTGAACAGCTCCAGCGTCTGGAATTTTTTTTTTTTTGAAGTACTTAAAGAACCACAACTAGCACAGAAACTCAGTGAATTTACCACTAAAGGTTAATAATCATCATTTTCTTTGTCACCGGGTAAGATTTTGTGCTTTTCTCTCCCCGCAGGTCATCTTACTCCTGCCGGTTCTTTGTCCTCCCCTGCTGTTTTTTCGACTTCTACGGGAAATACCAGAGACGCCAGTGTAAAAAATCCCAGTATAAGGAGTACATCGACTTCATCACTGAGACCGCCCAAGTCAGCGGCTTCAACACAGAGGAGGACTGCCTGAGAATACCCTCCACCAAACGGGTAGGATTACGTCCTCCACAGTCAGAACTTCACTCCACAGCTGTTTGACTTCCTACATTTCACACACGACTTGCCTTCTCTGTAAATATTTGTCATATTGGATGATTGCCATCTTTTAAAATCTAACTATACTCCGAAACAAGTTACAGAGTGCTATTTAATTGATTCCTGACGACTTATTTAGTTGAAAAAGTGTGAACGTACGAAGAACTGTGGTTGTGACGTAGTGGTGCGAGGCACCCGCAGAGTAATTGCAACTTTCCCGGTTTGATTCTCCACCTGAGCCTCATTTTGTAAAGACGGATATAAATCAAGTCTATCATCCCCGAATACGAAAGGACATTTCTTTCACAGCTGGCAGCCAATAATGGCTTTAATGCACATGGACACGTAGAATGAACAAGCATTTACTGGGCTTTTTATGTATTCACAATCAGTTTGTTCATAAAAGCAAAAGCGTAGAAATGTTCCCCCCCCCAAAAAAATCATAGTACATGTATCCAGAATGATTTATGTTGGAATAATGCTGTTTGTTTTGTGTAACACACTGAGGATTTGAATGCTTTGAGTCATTTCTCCTCTTTCTGCAGGTGTGTCTTGTGGGAAAGTCAAGAAACTACCAGCCGTCTGACGGGGCCGAGGCCGAGCGGAGAAGAGCTCATTACGTCCAGAGCCGCCAGCCCGCCTCTGGGGGCACAGTCCAAGGGTCAGACGTCAGAGATGACGGGGACTGTTGCCACGGGAGCAAAGCCGCTGACGGGGCCCCCGGGAGCAGCTGGGGAGCCGGGTTCCAGCCCAGATGCAAGGTTGAAACGGTGCGAAACTGTGCCGCTCTCCCGCGGGACTTCGTGGACGGCGTCGTCCTGCGGGTCGCTAACGTTCTCCTGGGAATGACTGAGGCGTCCTCCGGGGACTGGAACCGAGGAGGTAAACCGCAACAGCCGCTAAACACCCACAACAAACAAACAAATCACGCAGGTCTCCCAGGACGTGAGACACCTTCAGATTAAATCCAGTGCAGGTCACATCATTATGCACTTTGGAAGTTTCTGAATTAATTACTCAGTACTATCTGTTGGCAGCTTCTGCAGCCCGAACCTCTCGTCTGATCTCCCCTCCATCATCACATCCAACCCCCCCCACCCCCCTCCCCACACACCTCTCTCGTCGGCACCCTGGGCCTCCGTGACACCGAGCGACGCCACTTTGAACTCTGTGTCTCCCCCCCCCCTGCCAGCCGCCACCTGCGCTGCAGTGGTACCGAGTGCCACATGCACAGTTTCACTCGCGCACCGCCCACGCATCACCTCTGTCAACACCCCCACCCCCCGGCTGCCCCACAGACACACACAATATGAGCTGGATAAGGGGATGAGGATGTGCTATGATTACAACAGAGCAGTCTGTGTCAGGATGTCGGTGCTGAAATTAGAGGTAGAAAATACGAGGCAGAGAGAATAAAGGGAGTCTGTGACTTTGTATAGAGATGACTATGAATAATGCACCACCATTTATGATTTATGCATGAGTATGCATTTGTATTGAGGTATTCCTACCAGTTATCTGCTGTGTAAGAACAAAGGGTAAATTCAGAGTGAGCCAGCCTATATGGATGATATCCCGGAGGGCCTCCGAGTCATCCAAAGGGACAGTAGAGGATTATTGATAGTTTAATCTATTAGTTGTTAATATTTAAAGTGATATTGACTAAAACTTTGGTTGCATAGCCTCCTGGGTTTAGCGTAAGTCCAAATTCTGTTCACTATATTTATCAGCTCCTAGTCTCTCACTGGAAGGAACAAACAGGTCCTGTAGTGTATAAAAAAAGATCAAAATAACCAATAAGTAACCATTTGAAACCAATATGAACAATGTTCAATCAAAACCAGCCTTACTGCTGTTACACAACATGATATTTGTGCCCCGAAGTTAAAATACTGTATATCTCGCTGGCTGTTTCGAAGAGTTAACGCGTGAAATGTGCGAATGTGTGAAGCCGGCCGCCACATCTTTGAGTCGCGTTACTAATCCGGGCACGCTGCCCTGCTGACTGGGCTCATGTAGTTATGTAATCACGCTGAGAACACAAGTCAGCGTGTAGCTGTGCATCTAAACATGCATTACACTCCGCAACACAAAACCTCAAATCAGTCAAATCAAGTTTCTCTGACATTTTTTTTTTCTTCCAAAAGACAAAAGTAAAAAAAAAAATCACATATGTAGATTTTCTTTTTTTAAAGTTAATTGTTTAAGTCAATTTTTTTTTAAAAGAATGGGTCCAGCTTCTCTAATTTAATTCTTTTTTTCCAGATCAAAGCGATAACTAGAATAATCTCAAAAATAATTAGCACATTATTCTGTAATGACAATTGCTGCCTTGTCTGTAATCTTCAGAAAAAATATTGTTTTGTTTCTGTTTTCACATTATAGAGCCATTGATTCAGGGGCAGTAGATTTAACCAAGTACTGGTTGCAACTTCTTTTGGTACTTGTATTATTATACAGTTGTTTATAGCCAAGCGATCATCAGTGAGCTGTGAACAACCACAGAGTGATGATCGGTGCCTTTAAAACAGTTTCTGGAGTCTCCAGTAAAAGGATATATTTGAAAAAAGTCAAAAAAAAAAAGATAATTTTTCTTTTCTTTTCCATCTTGTGACCCCTTGAGGTAGTTCTGACTCACGGGTTATGTAAAGACAGTAAACTATTTCTGAGCATTTTCAGGTTTTGATGGATGGTAAAATAAAAACCTGCGTTACAGCTGCGCTCTCGTGGCTGAAGACTATCCTTTCAAACGTTTTCTTCACCACTCAGCAATTTTAGAGCCACTTTCCTCCACTCAGCCTGATTCTGAATTGGCCTAAGCAGCAAAAAAAAATAAAAATAAAATATAAACTACAACAAGCAATCAACCAGTGGCCATCTTAGCGTTTTCCACAGGGTTTTCCAACGTTTGTGCTTAAACAAAAGTCCAAATATACGTCAAGACGAGCCATTAATAATCTTCTACGTTGATCTTAGCCATGCTGAGTCTACACCGTCAATAATAACCTCCTCCCATTAATCCCCATTAACATTGAAGGCAGTAAAGGGCAGCTCTAAACGGTGTATTGATATTATATTAAAGCCTCGAGCTCCCTGGCGTCTGGGCTGTAGGACGGCAGTCTGCCCAGTTTCACACTCTGCGCCACAGGACTGTGTTTGGCCACGCAAGCGTCTGTGAATGTGGGAGTGTGTTGCATATTTGAGGTATTAAATCAAGAGTTTGACCAGCTAAATATAGGATGTACAATATGTTTTCTTCACAATTTTCAGTGGCACAAAAACACGTTTTAGAAAACTGAAAACCATCGTGGCTCCAAAATCCTTTAGTAGATTTAGTGTAAGATGATATACGAAAGTCATATATGAGCTCTGAAATAGCACATTTATTTCTTTGACCAACTGTACTGGGATCAGAGGCAAAGACAACATATTCCACGGGGGAAATTCGGTCATATTCAATCATCTCTGAGCCAACTGGGATTTCCTGAAGTGCCGCCGGAGATTTGGTGTAAAAGTATGATGGAGATCGCATTAAGATGTCTGCAGATTTAGGTCAAACGTTGTTATGAAAAGGCACAAAGCAGCATTAGCAATCCGGTGGGGTGTTTGTGTGTGTGTGTGTGTGTGAGTGTGTCCCTCTCCTATATGAGGAGGAGGAGGAGGAGGAGGATTGTCATTTGTACAAACCAAAGGTCAGCCCTGATTGAATTCTCTTCTGGGGGGGAAAAAAGGGCAGAGCCAGAAATACAGAACATGTCTGTACGGCAGGGTGCCGTGGACACGTCATTCATCCGCTTACTGTTCGCTAAACTTGTAGCGTAGGATTTTGTGTAGTTCAATATCCCCCTTTCTCTCTTTTTGTTTTTTTTTCTCTTTTTTTCTTTGCTCTTCATCTAAAATTACTGTCCCGGTGGGGGAGTGATGACAATGAGTCACGCTCTCAAGCGGCCGGTGGGAGATGCAGCGGTGAAATGCATGCTGGTTGCTCTGACAGCTTGTTGGAGCGGCTTTAATTGAGCACACTTCACAGCCCTGACTAACGCTGAAAGACAGTGACTGAGGTGTTTTTTTTTTTCTCTCCGCTCTTCCTGTACAATGCTCTGTAAATAGCAGTGGTCACCCTTTCGCTCCTGGAACAGTTTTCGCTGAGAGGATGTCAGACTGCAAGTTGCTTCTTCTTTACCCTGTAATGATGGATTAAAAAGTCCTTCTGTGCATGCCTGAAGCAGCGGGTCGACGTGACCTCCCTTCTTTGCTCTTATCTTTCTCCCCTCTCCCTCGTCTTCAGGCAGCCTCTCTGTGAGCGAGGTCGCCGGGCTGTTGCAGCAGGAAACCCTGCAGCTCCTGAAGAAGGAGTGCGGAGGCCTTCAGACGCTGCTCAAGAACAACCACCAAGTCTTTAGAGGTAGCTGGACTACGCCGTTATACACATCTTCAGAGCTAGATCACATGAAAAAATGTTTTTATGTGAAAAAACGTAAGTTTTTCACTCCCTGGTTTTACTGCAAGCCTTCCTCTCATGATAGTCTCTCCTCATTTCCTGTCATCCTTCCATTGCCCTCGTTTCTCCCCCGTAAAAGATATTTCCTAACACAGTTACACAAACCGTAGCCTCCGTCTGACAGTCGCCAGTGAGATTGTTTACTTCAGGACGTCCCTGAAATAATTCCTCCACTCCGCACGCTCTGTCGGAGCAGACATATTTATATCTTTTGGAAGGAGTGCTCTATTCTGATGAGGTCTTGCATCTTCCTGTCGTTCCTTCTCTTTCAGTGGAAGGAGGGAGGGTGCACATAAGGGACTGGCGGGACAGGAAGTCCTCCAGGGTGGATACCAAGAGGAAGCCCGTCGCCCCGGGTGCCCTGAAAACTCGTCCGTGCTGGTTTCACGACCACCACCCTCAGCGCTGCCCCCTGCAGGCTGAACTCTGCGCCTTCGCCCACGGCCCCGGTGACCTCCGACCCTCCACCAGCCGTCTGAAGAAGATATAAAACTACGCCCTTTGAACATTCGTTCAGTTGATTTTTAAATCGAGCTCCTACTTGCCTAATTAACGACATTCACGCTGCCCATTAATGGTGGAACCTGCCGC
Organism: Nannoperca obscura; assembly: GCA_036024295.1. NCBI lineage: Eukaryota > Metazoa > Chordata > Actinopteri > Centrarchiformes > Percichthyidae > Nannoperca > Nannoperca obscura. The sequence goes on from JAVQJL010056305.1 coordinate 27,052, forward strand.
GATAAAGTCCCCACATTCAGCCGTGCGGCCACAAGGAGGAAGAAGTGCAGGTGCAAGCAGGGTGAGTTTTACTGATGCGACGTTACATCATTTCCGAGAATTGAGGTCTTGAAATTTCACACTGTCCTCCCTCTCCTACGCGAGGCTGCCAAACCGCGACGCTTCCTGGTGCAGCGTCCGACTTCGCCGTTGGACCTCTGGGTTTATGTTGTCTGCTGGACTTTAATTTCAAAGGATTACTTTTTATTTATTTAAGAGGTGGAAAGCTGTAAAGCTCCGAAAACTGTACATTAAAGTGTATTTTAAGCTCCAACTTTTGAAAAAATGTATTTCAAGGTTATCCAGTCTGTCGAAACTTTACAAGCTTCCGTGTGCTTCACTTACGCAGTTCGATCATCCCCGAGCAGCTACTTTGAGGTTCACAGAGGGGGCAGGGGATAAAGAGCGGACAGCGTTTAAACAAAGTAAATGTTAACGCTATGAATTATTTGTTGGCAGGAGCTGCATGTCGTCCCCTGCGGACGGGTGCTCACTGCTGTGTCTCTCTGGCACAGTTTGCCATCACCCCGTGGCTCAAATGTCAAAGACACTAAGTCCCATAGTTTTGACTAACTTTATCATAATTTTGACTCGGTGTCATAATTGACTCTTAGCTCTGACTTAGTATCTCATGCTGAACCGACCCCTTTGAAAATCAGCTGCGTCCGTATGAAGGACACACCACCTGTCCTGTCTCAGGTAGCAGCTGTGTGTGTGCACTGACTCTTGGTTTTTCCTGTTATGGGGATAAATTCAACTCTGCGGTTGAAAGGGACATCTTAGGGTTAGTTACATATTAGCAGACTGGGTGCCCCCACCCCCCCCTGGACCTCAGCGGCTGTAACCATGAATATTGACGAAGACGTGCGTGTTTTTACTCCGCGGGTTCGACATGGGGGAGAACAAGCCAGCATCTTAATAGTTTCCTGGATAATTTCGAGTGCTGAAAGATGATTTTGCTTTGATGAAAGGCCGTTTAGACCGAAACGATGCTTCAGCTGTGATGGACGTGAACCACAGTGGAGCTAAAAGTGAGCGTGGTTGTGTTTTGACAGGCAGTGCTCAGTCATAATGTGCACAGCTATGTGCTGGTTTTAATGACCTGTTTAAATCACCCACCCTCCCACCCTCACCCCAGGCCTCATTATGCTACCAGGAAAAAAAAATCAATTAATCAAAATAACTCCTGCTGCTTCGGGTCTGCAAAGATCACCCGATCCAAACGACCTGCTGCCCCACATTTAGCTGCAGAGGAGTGTAACCCGACCGGGGGAGCGGAGGCGTTCACCTGCCTCTTGTCGTGACCTTTTGACCCCGTCCCTTTCAAACCGCCGTCCTATAAGCCATCATTACGACTGTTTACGTCCACCTCGCCACCGCTGCCCTGGAGACCAGAGGAGGAGATCCAGAGCGGGCGACATTACCCGCCCACCCCCACCCCTTCACCCCCCCACCCCCCTGCCCTTGACCCTCGTGTAAACACATCATAGGAGATCTGCTGCTCACTCGTCTGAAGAATGCATCACCGCGCCAACAACAACAACAACTGATGCAAACAAGAAAACGGTTTTCTTGGCACAACGCATGGGAATAATGGGATGCAGGGAGCCTAGTTTGTGAAATGTACATTTATTTATTTGACCACTTTTTTAGTATAAAAACTATTTTTTAAAGACTTCTAAGAAGGGAATGGCACTCTGGTTGCGCTCATACAGACATACAGATGTGATGAGGTTTCGTGAGTGGATATGGCAAGCTGAGGTTGAGAACCAGGACCATTCCTGGGAGTCAAGTTGACTTGGCTTCCAGATATCAGGATCCTGTTGCTGTTCCAGTAGAAAACGAATGTGAATCACGTGAACTGTGTAATCACACGTCGCCTGATACTGAACAGGGGCTCCGGTTATTTATCCTGCAAACGGTACCTCGCGTTAGTGACGTCTTCAAATAACTACAGAAGAAAAGCCGCGTTCTTCTCCGGGTTTCTCACCCGTATACACGTGTTTGAATGATGTCCTTAAGCTCCGAAGATTTTTACATCTGGAGGAAAGAATAAGAGACGCTGAAAGCAAAAGAAAGGACAGAGGGGAACACATTAGCAGACTCACAAAATTACTCCCCGTGCCTGAAATCTAGGTCAGGCAGAAGTGGCTGCATCTCTTTGCCTGAGCCAACAACTTTTCCTGTGTTCCCCTCATGCTTTATTCATCGTGGCACCATGGGGCCAGATGTAATGCAGCGTCTCCAAGACACTATTTTGGACGTACAGAAGTCTTTCTGGGCGAAGCGAGTCGTGTAGGACTGCGACGCTGACAGCTGTCACTGCGATGAATTCTTTTGTTTGACTGCTGCTGCCTCAGAAAACCTTTTCTTTGTTTGATTTTTGTGCGTTTTCTGGAGAGAAGGGTTTGTTGCGCTACATTACTTGTCATAAAGCATGAATCTATGGAGCAGTAAGATCACGATAGAGTGTTTGTGATACCTTAATACATGATTTTGATCGGTTAGTCGTATGACTCCGACTCAAACTAGCTATCAGTACCTGAGTGGCATCATTTAGCTAATTACCACACTGACAGTGAATATTATTGCTCAAATCTCACCATGGTTTTCAGTTTTTACCCCCTACACCAGAGCTTTTTAGGGCATTTCCTCTCCTTAAGTGCATTCTTTCCCCCAAAACTTTTATTCATATCTGTATGTAGGCTATATATATATTTATTCTTTATCTTTTTTCTTTTTCTCTCTCTTTTCATCTGATAGAGCTAGGCATTGGGGGCGCAGCACCTTTCACAAAAATATATTTTGCAGTTCCTCCAGTTGCTTTTGGCTTGACGATGTACAGAAAGTACAATAAAAGTACATTAAAGAAATCTGAAAATGACGCAAATGAAAACACACTGTTCTTTAACTTGCTTGAAAAAACCACAGAACCACAGAAAAGGCCACAACACGTCCTAAATCCTCTCCTGCTTGAGCTTTGATAAGTCGAGGGTGGCGGTCTTATCCAGGCACTCCATCAAAAGCTCATCTCGAAGCTTACGGATGCTCCCAGGACGGTCACGGCAGATAAAACGGGGGGGAACTAGGGCACAAAAAAAAACTCCCATGGAAGAAGACAAAGAAAAGACTTAATTGAAAGAATCTATGCAAACAAAAAAAAGCAACAGTACCACATCCAAACCCCGAAAAGGAGAAAAGAAATCAGCAGTAATGTGTCCAACTTTGAGAATAGACGACACAAACGGCAAAGAACATGTTCAGTATTGTGTTTTGTTCTCAAAACTTTTCATACAATCAACTAAGTCACGTAATGTATCTAAAAATACAATTCGTTATTAAAAAGCAAAAAACACTTAGGTGAAATCAGTTTTCTATTCAGTATTTTGGGGGAGTTGTTGCCTTTAATAGTAATTTACTTTAGTAACTTTATGTGTCAAGAGAACCAGAACTCAATAAATGTAAAATGTTCTTCAAGATATGTCTTTACTGCTGTGTGAACAGGCTCATTTAAGTAGATGATTTTGGCCATTAGCATCTTGAAGAGCTAAACCATGTTGTATCATACTCGTGGGACGCAAGTATGTTTCTGTTTCCAGCAAACATGAAGCAACATCACAGCAATCTGCTCTTTTCGCTTTTAGTCTCACATGACACCTTCAGCTGATCACCATCTGATGCGATGTGGGGGTTACCAAAGAGAGGGTGTCGTTACCATGGGCGACGGGCGCAGGTGACCCAGGTGGCACAACAGCAACTGAGGCTATTGGACCCGTAGATTGGACCACTGTGCTTTGACAGCTACGCTTAGCCTGTTTGATATCATCCAGAAAAAGCCACTGACAGCGCGTTACACCGAAGTCTGCTGTCAAATCACGGACCGCTGACCACAAACCGTGTTGTTGCACGATGGATGGACATAATCCTGCATTTAAATTGTGCTTGAAAAAATACTAAAGCACCGGCGTTTACCTTTCATCAAGCACAGCCTCTCCAAATGCAGTGTTGCATTGGCTGTGTGTGTTTGCTTGGAGGTAGGCACCACTGGCAGCCAATAAGGAAAAGTAAAACAGTTGCACAGATACATGTGGCTGCATGGGGGGGGGGGGGGGGGGGCTGCGTGCCTCTGTGGTTTTTGTTTAAATAAAAATGGCCCCCGGAGCACACAATTTATTTGGA
>JAVQJL010056306.1:0-11436 GCA_036024295.1 Nannoperca obscura
CCAAACGCGCTTTGTTACAGTTTAAAGTTGAAAGACATAGACAAAGGCTTTGCCGTATGTTCAGTGGACATAGACAGTGCACATGTGAACATATTTTTGGCACAAATGGAACCCCATACATTATAGAGTGTATTTAACTGAAGTCAGCATGGGTGTTACCTGCAAGACTGAAAACTCCTTTCTCTTCTGATGGGAGTTTGCACATTTATTTTTCCAGTATTAGTAGTGTTTACTGTACCAGCTACAACCCAGTTAACACAAGGTACATTTTTTTTGAACTTCCTTATTAAGCTTATGCTGGCCTCAGTGCTGCTTACTGAGGCGGTGTTGTGTGGTCATAGTTGGTGAAGTGGGAGTGAAGCATGAGCGTGCACGTTATGTAAAGGTTAGTGAGGACGGCAGGGTCGAGGCTGAGGAATCTGCCCATGCATTTCCTATTAGAGTGTTGTGCTGTTATGCAAGTCATGTAAACCACAGAATAGACTGCAAGCTGTGGTAAAATGTATTCTGTTTGGCTTCACACCACACATGCATACCATCTGCTATACCGCAACGACTTCATATTAAATGACACATGCTGTTGCACTGCGGTTTGGAAGAAAATCCAAATCAATTTTATTTTGTATCAATTGCTAAGCTGCAAAAAGATCCCCAAATCACAACCCGCCACATCAAAGGTTGATGTCAGTTTCCCGTCACACCATTAGTCTGTTGTTTCTGAAGGTTTTGTGTTGCAGACTTTTATATGTCATTATGCTGTGTAATTGTTTTCACATGTTGTAAGCTGAGTATCTGTTTTATTAGACTCCCTTGCCTTGAGGTGTGATTATAGTAAAACTCTACTCTCTTCAGAAGGAAAAAAAACTGAATTTCTTGAACCCATGTGAGATATTTAATTCTCCAGATGGTTCCTCAATAATCTCTTAAATAGCATCTGTTTTCCAATGTAATGCTGATATTTATTTGATAGTTGCACAGATCCAATGTGAGCTAATGACTGGAGAGCATGCACAGACTAAACAGCAAAGCCCTTGTAATCCTCTGACTACAATCTCCAGCTGTCCCAGAATAGGTAGGGCTGTCATCTTTAAGGCATTTGCCCCAATTAATCACACTGACATGTCTTCAGTAAGGAACTGACCCACAGTCAAGATCAGTAAAACATCAGAGGAATACTGAGGAAGGATCCCCCATAAATTCCATGTAAAACCGCAGGATGTCTTTGCAGTGTAGTTGTTGTTTGCTCAAGTCTTGCCCCAGCATTGACACTACCACCTCACACCAGTTTCCAGGGCTTTTCTTAACAACAAGGAAAAACATGGGGAGAGGTTAACCTCCTGACATGGTCCGGAACAGCACAGCCAATGGTTAGGCAGCAGGAGGACCATGAAGGTATTATATAGGAGGACCCTAACTTTTCCTACAAACAGGAAATCAGAGGGTGGCATTCTCTTAGTCACAACGTGCCCTGGAGAGAAGGAGTGGTTGTGTGTTTGCACACTTCACAAGGAGTGACTCTGTCTGTGTTTACCTCTTGTTTAATCCATACAGAAAACCTTTTGAAACAAAATTGTCTTTTAATATATGACTGCGAGTGTCCAGCAGTCCACACTTTTATTCAAAAATCCACAGAATTAGCTTTGATCATCAAACACTAAACCTTCTCTAACATCGGAGCAGAAAATAAAGTCATTATAACAGTTTGTCCAGTTAGTTTCTTGGAACTTGCTAGGGCAGCTCTTCACCTTTAGAAAATATAAAACCACCACATTCATAGCCACAACATGAAGTAATCCAGACTCTTATTTACCACAGTTTTCTGGGTAATTCACCACAAGCGTGCCAATAAAATAAAGTTGTAGCATTTTATTCATCTAAATAAAATGAGATGAATAAAATCTGTTGTCAAAGACTTGATCTTGTGTCGTCATTTGAAAAATACTGTACTGACTAGTTTTTCTCAAGGTCAGGTCATTTTAAAAGGATAGTAACATAAATACTCAGTCTTTAAGATGATGATTTTTCTGCACCTAAGTTGTGTATTTTAGAAATATATAATAAACAGATCTATCATAGGGTTTATGTTTTCAGTTTTCAGTATTTTTTTAAATGCCCTCTCTTCTTTTAAGCTCTGGACATTGATCACTGGAACCTCCAGTGTGAGTTCAATAACACTGACCATCGTACTGATCTCAACGGAGTAGATCGTCTGATTGTGAGGAGAGGCCAACCGTTCACGATCAGCCTGTACCTTCGCTCCGGAAACTACCAACCAGGAGTCAGCTCTCTTGACTGCATTGCAGAAACAGGTGCTCCTCCTACTTTACCTCTTTATTTTTACATCTTAACCACATACACATAGAATTTGATTTGCTCTCAACTAAGTACTTTTAGTGTTTTTTTTGATATTTACTTAAGTTTCTGTTCGTGTAATAGTCGTTTGCACTAAAAATAAACAAAACTTGTGAAAAATTTGGAAAATGTGCATCTCATAATGATCCTACAAGGAAAAGAGGATGAAGGAAAAGCTTTGTGGTTGTGTCCTCTCATTGAGGAAGTTAGTACCACATTTGAACCCACTGTGTGTTTCTGCTGACATTTTTTTCTTTGCTACCTATTGTGATTTCAAAGATGAGAGGGGAAAGAGCAGTAATGTTGGTGGAAAGGAAAAGGAAGTACTTTTCCCTTGTTCAGTGGTCAATGTTACTTCTACAGGGTCTTGCAATAAGCACACTATCTGTAAGATGTTTGGTTAATTTTCCCATTGTTAACTTCAGATCCTTCCTTATTCTGTGGGTGTTAATGGACTTAACTGTTATTGTCGGAAGCCCCTGATACTGTATTCTCATGCATTTGGCTTCCAAATACCGTAGAAAAACACTGAAAACCATCCGTCTCTTTTCCTCAGCTCATATTTAGATAAACGTTTCGTGTAGAGTATGATAACACAGCTGTAATTTGGCTATAAAACCCAACTGTTTAAACAGGAAATGTTGCTTGCCAACAGGAAAGCATGTGCATAATCATTGATAACATTATCAACCTTTGAAAGTCAAATAGGTTTTAATGGTTTTGAGTGGGACCCTTAATCCCACCCAATGAGACGGAAGGGATCAAGCAACCAGCCCTTGGTTTTGTTGGCTGCAGTAGGTGGAAGATGTGAAGGAATGGACTCTTTGCTCTGACAAATGATTTTAAGTTTATGTAACTTATCAGAAATTAAATCTAAAAAACTAGCATTAAAATGCTAGTTTTGCAACTATTTTTGCTATTTTGTCATAATTAGGTGCCATTACAGGGTTACGCTGTTTATGCATGACACAAGGTTTCAGAGATGTTTGAACTAAATTTAGGCAGGGTTGGGAAACATGTACCCTGTGAGTTTCCATTCCCAAGGCACAAATGTTTCACCAAGACCTCTTGACTTTTTCCCACATGTAGTCTCAGGGCTCTAACCATATTCACTGTAACACACAGGTCCTCAACCCTCTGAACAGTATGGTACCAGGGCCTCCTTTGGTTTGTCTGCCAACATTGACACCTCCCGCTGGAGTGCCGCTGTCACCAGTCCTCCTGGAGATATGCTGGCCCTGTCTGTCTGCTCTGCCCCCGACGCACCTATAGGCCGCTACACCCTCACCCTGGGACAATCAGGGCGGATTGAGTTTATCTTGCTCTTTAACCCCTGGTGCCCAGGTGGGTAAACAGACCATATATGCAGCTGTCGTGAAGTGTATCTTGTGTAGCGATCTTAGGCTACAAATAGCTTTGACGATCGTATTTCATTTCAGAGTGGGGATTATGACAAGAGCCGTGCTGAAGACGTTACATAGACAAATGGTACTACCATTTGCCTATATCATTTCTTCAGCACTCCTGAACTACTTAATTATTCATCAATAATTATTGTGTGATTTTTAAACAATAGTTCCACAGTTTGGGAAATATGATTAGTCACTTTTTTACAAGAACTAGTTGAGAAGATTTGTATTGTACCACTCTCATATCTTTCTGATAAATATAAGGATACAGTAAGCACCCGATTAGTTATCTAACTTAAAATTGAAACAGACAGAACAAGATTGGCTCTGTCTGATAGTAACAAAATCTGCCTACCAGCACCTCTAAAGCTCACTAATAAACTATACACAAGCAAGATAACTATACCTCGCTTGTATGTTTATTCGAAACAAAATCCAAAGTGTAAAAACAACAAATTGTGGTTTTACAGGACTGGAAGTAGTCACTTCCTGAGGTCTTGTTGTCACCGTGAGGTTGCTATGCAAGCAGTAAATGAGACATAACATGTTTATTAGTAAAAAAATACATCTGTTGTTACTTTTGACACAGTCAGGCTAGATGTTTTCTCTTGTTTCAAGTCTTCATGCTAAGCTAAGCTTACCAGCTTATGTCTGGAGCCAAGTATGAAATGGACAGATATGAGAGAGGTATTTTTCTTGTCATCTCTCTGCAAGAAAGAGAATAAGCGTATTTCCCAAAATGACAAACTATTCCTTTAAGCTCCTGTGAGTTTAACATTTTAATAACATTTTATGAATAAGAATATATGTGTTTGTTTAGTTTCCAAGAAATAAAGATCACTACTATAACAGTCATGTTCTACTTACAACAGATATTAGGACGTTCATTGTACTGTTTGTGATGTCTCTTGGCAACAGGAGATGCAGTATATATGGATAATGAGCAGAGTTTGGCAGAGTATGTCTTATCTCAGGATGGAATCATCTTTCGAGGCAGCTACAAACATCCCATACCAACTCCCTGGAACTTTGGCCAGGTACCAACACCAATACTGCCTCTGTCAGCCTCACTGTATCTTACACACATAGTCAACAAGGCGAGCCAACATTGTGCCAGAGTGGTGAAAGAGTTTGAATCACGTTTTTTCTGATAACAGGAAAACATCCACTTGTCAAGTGATTTATGATGTGTTCCATACCTGTACATGCACACATATGCACATGCAGTGATTTCTTAATCTTTTGAAACTGAAATGAACTGATATTTATATGTCTGAGAGTGGACAGTCTGAGTCTGATAAAGTGAGAGGAGTGTTATCGTGTCCAGCCTTTTCTTTGATATCTGATACACTTTGATTAGCCGGGCATTAGCTGTGCATTACTAGTGCAGCTTTTGAGCTTTGCAGCGTGGCAGAATTACATATCTAATTTACTATGTGTCCACCTGTTTTTGTTTTCAAAAAGGACATGTTTAACCTTGGATCCCACTTTTGATCATTTGTCCACCTGTGTATGTCTATCACTGACAAACAATTAATCAGCAGTTTACTTACAGTTTGAAAGTGGAATCCTGGATGTCTGTCTGAGGGTCTTGGATATGAATCCTAAATGTCTGAGAAATCCTGGCAAAGATTGCTCAGGGAGGAGAAATCCCATCTATGTTTCCAGAGTGCTTAGTGCCATGGTAAGTCATATTCATGTCTGGTATCTCTCATCCACTTGTGTAACTTCAAAGTAAACATCAAAAAGCTTGGATTTCATATGTTAAACACTCATTTCCTTTGCCTGTTAGGTGAATTGTAATGATGACCAAGGGGTGCTGCTGGGAAAATGGACAGATAACTATGAAGGAGGTGTCAGCCCCATGTTCTGGAAGGGCAGCGTGGAGATTCTGCGCAACTGGGACACACAAGCCTGTGAGCCTGTTTGCTACGGACAGTGCTGGGTGTTTGCTGCAGTGGCCTGTTCAAGTAAGATAGCACGCAGTTGAGCTTGTTAGCCTATCACTGAAAAACACACTTGATTTGTTTCAAACAGGCAAAGTATAACACCATATATGTCAACACACTCACAGTTATGATATACATTTAGCTCCTCCTATTAGTATTACAAAACTCATGTGAGTTGTTTTCATTCCTTGTTAGTTTCCAGAGCCCTTGGCATCCCTTGTCGAGTCGTCACCAACTACCTGTCAGCCCACGACAGCAACAGCAACCTGGTGATTGAACGCTACGTCAACGAAAATGGGGAGCCCATTCAATCTGGAGATATGATCTGGTAAGAACTCATACGTTTAGTCTATGTAATACTATAGTAGGAGGCAGTATTGTGCAGTATCAATGTCCTTGACAACTTGAATGTCTTAACATTACATATTCTGATGAAAAGAGGTATACTAAAATTCTTTACAAGGAGGTGTTTTCTTCCTCTTTGCACAAATCAAAGAGACAAAAGAGAAAAAATCATACAAACCTATATAATTCCTTAATTTGGGGACTCTCTGTTTTTAATTTCTGTGCTGTACCTCAAATCTGCCAATGTAATGTTAAATTAAATGAGAGATTTCTTAGGGAATAAATACAACAGTATTTTATCAGATGCACTTCCTGTTAGTTTGGAACACCCATTTGATTCAATTATTGACTACAATTTGACTATACAGTTTAATCCTGCATTATTTTTATACTAACCCTGATATTTACACAGTGGAGGTTCAGTTGTGACTGTTTATGGTGTGTATTGTATCTAAAGGAATTATCACTGCTGGGTGGAGAACTGGATGACCAGGCCTGACCTTAAATCCGATTTTAATGGTTGGCAGGCCAGTGACCCTACACCCCAGGAGAAAAGTGAAGGTAATGAACACGCTGCACCATTGAACCCATGAGGCCATTTTTGATCAAGGAAAAATCCTAGCCAAGGTAAATCTGTCATCTATGTTTCTGCACCGTCTCCATCCCTTAGGAGTGTACTGCTGTGGCCCCGTCCCTGTCAGGGCCATCAAGGAGGGCGAGCTCAAGCTCAAGTATGACGCCCCATTTGTCTTTGCTGAGGTCAACGCTGATATCATCACCACCATGAAAAAAAAAGACGGCAGCACTTCGGAAGTCACTAGTGCTACAACTGTGGGCCAGAAGATTAGCACAAAGAGTGTGGGCAGCGACGCCAGAGAGGACATCACTCATCTCTACAAGTACCCTGAAGGTAGAGATCACTGCTGGATTTACTGCACATGTAGACAAACTTAACTAAACATCACTAGAGTCGGTCCTCACCATAAATCGTTTATTACAACACATAAAACATGAACTCATCTATATTCTTCCTCTGCATACAAACAGATCACACAAAGGTCACCTTATGTGTAAATGTTTACATTCCACATCAGTATTTGCGTTACTCTTAATGTGCATAAAGTCAATTATGAGCTGCTTTTGTTTGAGAAGGTCCGTTGTATAAACCTTTACTTATACAGGTCATTTGTCATGTTAAATATCTAGAAGTTAAATATTTCAAATAGCAAAACTTAAAGTTGCAACTTCGAGACTTCTGTTAAGCAGTATGTGATTTTATTGCTTCCATATTGCCAGGCTCTGATGAAGAGCGGGAGACTTTCATTAAGGCCAACCACCAAAACAAGCTGCTCCACCAGCAGCAGAATGAAGGCCTGCACCTCGCCATCAAGGTGACATCAGACATAAGGAAGGGCTGTGACTTTGACGTGTTTGCTGTGGTTACTAACAACACGCAAAGCGATAGGAAGTGTCGTCTGGTGTTTGGATCCTGCGCCGTCTCCTACAATGGGATCCTGGGAGGGAATTGTGGTTTTAAGGATCTGCTCAATGTTGAACTCTCACCAGGACAAGGTGTGTCAAGTCACCATGTGGTGTTTACCTGTGAATGCTTTATATATACACTTAACTTTTTACTGAGTGTTAATATTGAATGTGTCCTTCTAGAGAGGCGAGTTCCACTTAGGCTGAACTACTCCAAGTACGGTGGCCTACTCACTGAGGACAACTTAATCCGTCTGGCAGCTCTGTTGTTTGACTTCACCACCAGAGAGCAAATGCTGGCAGTGAGAAACATTGTGCTGGACAATCCTGAAATCAAAGTCAGAGTGAGTACAATGGCCTCCAACAAGAGGTATAGACTTTAAGACAGCAGCATGTACAATGCTGTCAGGACATTTTTTGGCTACTATCATTACTATGAAAGGACAACTTAAAAATGATGTATGCAAGGTCCAATCAAATTCAACTTCAAAACTAGCTTTGAAAAATCAGGCAAGTTAATCACTAAAACCATGTTATGGGCCATCGCAGCCATACCATAGCAGACAAGCTCTATTATACAACGCTTGTGTCCCTCAGTACAGATACAAGCAAAAGTGCATTGTACTGTACTGTGAGGCTTTAACTGACTAACACATAGAGATGGCTGTGCTCTGCAGATCCTGGGTGAACCAAAGGAGAATCGGAAGCTGGCTGCAGAGATCACCCTCCAAAACCCTCTGCCAGAGACGCTGGAGAACTGCTGCTTCAGCATCGAGGGGGCCAACCTCACTGGGGGACGCGTCATCTCCGAGAGGTCTTATGAGTCCCTCCTTATCCGGCTAGAAATTCGTTTTCTTTACTCACACAGAGCACCAGCTGTCCAGTCATAAATTACAAATTGTAACATAACTTGAATATTCTTCTCATCAGACACAAATATGCATGCAGACTTAGTCAATCAACATTTAGTAAGTACATCAGTAAATTTAGTTTAGTGTTACATTCAGTAACATTTAAAATACATGAAAGAATGGAGAGCCAGCAAACTCAGTCTGTCTTTTTGACAATAACAACATATGGGCTTCTTTTAGCCTTTCTTAAAATCGTCCGTTTTGTGTAATGGAAATGTTTCTTCTCCAATTGGCTTCCTAATTCTGAGATATGTTATATTGTTTTATGATTTGTTGCACTGGTCTTGGTGCAGCACCCAGATGACTGGCTTGATGTGCCCCTGTTTAGTCAAGACAGGAGCCCAAAACTAGAGCATAGGGGTTTAGTGGAGCAGACGTGAGATTTAGACGGAATGCTCCTGATGAAATACAAGTGAGATGGCTTGTCACTGCTCAACAAGAACCTCTCTATGGCTTAATTAGTATACTTTGACTTCCTTCAGTGAGTTAAGAAAGGAGTAGCCAATCAATTACTTTTCATAAATGTAGTTTTGGATTTCTGACTGCATGAAAGATGCATGATGTGTCTGCGTGATGCGTTTTCATGGTCAGTGCTATTGTTTGAGAGAGAGTGTGTGTGTGTGTGTGTGTGTGTGTGTGTGTGTGTGTGTGTGTGTGTGTGTGTGTGTGTGTGTGTGTGTGGGCATGCAACATGTCATGTCCCATGTTTCCATGTGTGCATGTGATTATCTGGAGTCCAAAGTTCACTTCAACGTAAAACTGCAGACCTGGCCACTACACACTTTGAAAAACAGCCCCCTAATTTGCATAATTAAGCAGAAATGCATACAGGAATGTAAAAACACAATGCAAAGGGAAAACAATATGGTAATAAGTACATAAATATAAATGTATGTCACATTTCAATTAATTAATGCCTCCATGTATTTCTAATATTACTTTTGGTGCATTTAATGGAATATTTATTTATTTATTCAGTAATTTATTATTTTATTTTTGATTATGGCAGATTTATTCCTCCATACTGGTGTGTAAAAAAACAAAGAATGAAAGCATGCTTTTTTTTCTAATCTCTAGTCTCCTGCAGACCCATATATATATATATCCATAAATAGTCAAAACTGTCATGAGCTCTATGTCAGTGGTAAATTACTGTCTAAATATTTATGCAATCAGAGGACTCCTAGTGTGTGTCACAAATGTAATATTTAAATATTTACCCTACAGGCTGGGCTCCTCAGTGGGACCTGGGGAAGATGCCAAGGTGAAAATTTACTTCACTCCCACTCATTCTGGGCTGAGAAAGCTGGTGGTCGACTTCGACAGCAACAAGTTGTGTCACGTCAAGGGCTACAGAAATGTCATTATTGGCAAGTGAAGCCTTTCAACATTTCCAGACGACATTATTCTCTTTTTTTCACAACTGTTAAGTTTTCAGCCAACAAAAAAATTGCTAATAAACTTGTAGATTGCTACATGTATATTAGTGTTTATTTAGAGCCATAGATAGATGTGTCCTGAGAACACTTTGTACTCATTAAGGCTAATCAAAATGTAAAAAATCTTTAAAGTACCTTTTCAATGCTACAATTAAAGTTGATTGAGTTGTTACACATTTCTGTGTTCTGCTGTTTTAGCAGCAATCAGCTTGCACACCTTCGTTCATCTGTACATTCATTGAAACGTTGCCTGAATCAAATACAGACCTGAAAATTAGAATCAGAGGAAAAAAGACCAAAGTCATTTCAGACGAATGTATTTAACAGAACAGATACCAAACAGCAGCACTTAGAACAAACACAGTCAAGAGGAGAAGATGATTCAACTCACAAACTCCCTAGAAGTTTTGACAAAGTTATACTGTGGTTGAGAAGATTGTGACAAAAGTTAGCAGTAGTTTAAATACTATAACTGTGTTTTGGTTAAGTAGCACAGAGTAAACTTTATTTTAATGATAACAGTATAAGTTTACAGTGCCAAGTGTGAATAAACACAATAATTTATATATTATCTTGATGTGATGAAGGCATACAAATTCAGGTCAAAGTGTTTAAACTTTATTTACAGAAATCAGTGCTTTGAAAAGTTTTCAGATGAATGAAAAAAAGGTTAGTTTATTCTTTATTTTCCTTAGAACGCATTTACATTAAAATACTGCAGCTTTTGGCATACATTTGGGTAATAGACAATAGAACTGGCACATAGCAAAGGAAATGGTCTATTCTGCACCTGTAACATTAAATTACTATTTATCATATCCATGATAATTCACTCTCAGCTTCCAGGTCCTGTAACTTTGTGAGGAAAAGTTCTGGGAGTCCTGCTCAGACAAAATAAAGTTTTGTGTTTTACAGCTTTACTGTCACATTAACATAAACTTAATGCTATAGAGAAAAGCGCAGAGACAAATAACAAAGCAACAAAAAGAACACAATCATATGCACTGTCAATACAATTGTGCCCTTTATTGGCATTCAACAGCATTGGCATCCAAACGGCAATATTAAAGATTAAAGACAAAAGAACTGTGAAACACAAAGGGTCCAGTTAAGTCAGATGCCTCAACTCTGTGGTGACGTGTGTGTTGATGACCGTCTCTCTTAAGAGATAAGTCATGAACATGCAGACAGACAGGCGGGCCAATCTAAAGCACACAGCTCTCATTGCAGTCAGTGGTGCCGCCAGCTGATCTCCTCTTCAGTTCCCTGCCCTCTGTCTGGTGATGGGGGTGCGTGTGTTTCCCCTGTGACCGGTGCCCTGGCTCCTGCAGCTTGACGTCATCTGACCCCTGACTACGGTGGCCCTGAAGTGCAGACCACAAACGCAAATCGGAAAACACAACACATTGACGAAAACACAACACATTAAAGAAAACACAACACATTGACAGAAAACACATTACATTAAGAAAAACACAACACATTAAGAGAAAACACAACACATTGACGAAAACACAACACATTGACAGAAAACACAACACATTAACGA